>CAMOHE010038431.1:0-16170 GCA_946598075.1 Artocarpus hirsutus | reverse complement strand
GTGGTGAATTACATATGGTTTGCCCAGGAAAGGAAAATTTTATTCTTTCTGGTTGACCTATCTGAATTATTTTGGTAAGATTATATTTTTGTTAAATTCTCATTTAATTATTTATTTGTTTAATTGCTCTAGCTCATTTTCTGTATATTTATCTGGTTTACGAAATTTCTTTTAAAATTGAATAATTTTCAAATTTAGTCCTACTGAGCCTTTCGCTTACATTTTTATCTGTTTTAAAATCTTAACCTTAGGTGGACATCAACTTAAGATTGGAGAAGAGTCTGCTGACTGGACTTACTATCAGTAGAAGATTGGGTAGGTTAAGATACAATTCAAGGCATGTAAGATTCTTAACTTATTCTTTTACTTTGGACTGTAGTTGTATTGTAATATTGTCAGTACTATATGTGTGTGTGCACAATATGTGGGCCAGTGGGACCCAAACGTGTTCTACCCCATATTTAATTATTTAATGTTACTTTTATTTGTTTAATTATCATAATAGTTTATTTTAATTCCTTAAATTATTCTACTTAAACAAATTTTAAAATTATCACTTTTAATTATAAATTTAAATTTTAAACCCTGTTTTTAACTAAATCTTTATTTAATTGACTTAATTAAACCACCACGTCACCTCCTGTACTCCGGGGCGTGACAAAAGAAACTTCAGAAAACACTTGAGAAAATGAGAGCAATGAAAATTGAGACAAAAACTATGCACATAAATCTTTAGATAACCTTCAAAGCTAAGTGTGACACAAATTATAGAATATCAACCCAAAAGAGTCTTACACACCAAAGGAAACTAAGTTAGAACAAAAACAATTGCTTTGACAGCAGAATGTGAAGCCTGCAAATTATCAAAAAAAATCTGCATGCTTTCCTTGCCTTGTTTATTATCACAGAAAAATGGCAATCTTGTTTCTCCTAAATTGATCCAGATCAATATTAGGAAGTCATAGCCTCTTCATTTAGGTGGTTAAGCAAATCAATAAGATCTCTCTTCTGCAGGAGAGCAAAGAGGAACTTCTGGTAAGGAAAATTAATTCGTTTGATAATAGTGGTGTGCATTTGTTCAATCACTTTTTACAGGCAATGAAAATTGAGACAAAAACTGTGCACATAGATCTTCACATAACCTTCAAAGCTAATTATGACACAAATTATAGAATATCACCCCAAAAGAATCTTACACAGTTTTTGAACAGAAACAGAAGGAAGAAAAAGAAAAAAAAAAAACAAATATGAGAAATCATTTGAAAACCAAAAAATAAAGAAAACAAAATAGTAGTGTGCATAATCAGAAAATGGTGAAAACGACATGTGCTTCATCATACGTTGGGGATGGAAAATACGACAGACACATGTGTACAGGTCACTAAACGACAGGTCAAATTGGGGGAAGGGGCTGGAAAAGACAAGTGTTAACTATCCGTTGTCACGGCGGAGACAGGTACTTCCGAGAAGCACAGACGCCGGGGGACAGAGGTTGATGGCTGGAAAACATTTCAAGGGCACAAATGTCAGAGACGGGATTATTATGGCGAAGAAAAAACTTTGAGCAAAAAAAAAAAAAACAAAATTCAAGATTTGGGGCCAAAGAAAACTTACCGTGTTTGACCCCACCGACGATTGGGTAGTCTCTAGCCGAAGGCAACGAAGTCGCGAGGAGGCCACCTCTCGCGCATACCAATGCCGACACCGGTAACAAGTCAAGAGCACACAATGGGTCGCATATGCTTTACGATGGTTCGTTGTACATCAAAGGAAGAGATTAGAGATAGGAGGGAACACTTTCTCACCAATGGGACGACTCACAGTTTTGAGAGACGAAGAGAGAGACAGAGAGAGATAGGGAGAGAGAGGAGAGGTTCTACAGCAGAGATGGCAAGGGGTTGGGTTTTCCAGCAAAGGTTCTCAAGCAGAGAGAAGCAATTTATATGCGCAATAACCCTCAACAGTCAGAGAATCCTCACTGTAGAGTAGACCCGAGGTTGTTTTTAGCAAGTGTGTAAGAATCATCACTATACACACACCATTCAAGTCTAAAGAATACAACCCCGAGGTGAACTAGGGAATTTGGATTCAGACGCCTGCAAAAGAAATCAAAGAGATTTGAATCTTGAGGGCACCAAACGTGTTACTTGGATGACTCTTGCTACTTGATTGAGTATGGACTTGAATCCATTTAGTCCAAAAAGACATTAAACCAAACACACCCATTTTTTTAAACCCTCCTTTTAGCTTAATTTAAAACTTTTACCTTTTGCTTTTATTTCATATATTTTATATCAGGGATAATATACAAATCGATATTTATTTTGATCAATAGTTAATTTTAATATTTAAAATAGCTAAATTATCTTTAAATGAAAGAGAAAAAATTAACCAAATTATCTTTAAATGAAAAAGAAAAAATTAACTTTCAAAAAATAAGAAGAAAACAAAAACAAAAACACATAAAACACCAATTTTTAAGGATATTCAATATATTTTTTGTCAAAACCTTAGTATAAACTGTTTAAAACAAACTTACTGTAAAGTTTTCTAAAAATTTTTAAAGTTCTCTTATATTCAATTTACAAGTATTTTAGATAATTTTTAAGTTAAAATTAAAAATTGATTAAAAAAAATATAAATTTATGTATTAAATTTAATTAAAAAATATATATTTAAAGAGATAAAAAATTAAAAATAAAAACTTTGAATGAACCTAAATATATGGTACAAAAGTAAATAACCTTATTTTGTTGGCCCTAAAAAACAGAGAATATGATATTATTATTTAATTGGCTCCGGCCAGAGAGGGGACAGAGACAAGTTTGATGGTTTAATCTACCTTCCCCATAGGAAAAAGAGGAAGAACTCCCATTTCAAAGGATCACCCATAATAATCTTGCGCTTCTTCTTCACATCTCCACTTTCTCTAAGCAAAGGTAAATTCACTTTGACTTGTCACTTTTCTGTTCTTCATATAATCATCTTCATCAACATGATCATCAGTACATATGCATCGTTGTCACTTATCAGTGATACAGCCTTTTACTTTCAATTTGGAAACCAAATGATTGTTTTGTTTGATGTAGTTATTTTTTAAACTGTTTTTGTGATACTGATGGAGTTGTTTGTAACTCCCTTAACATATACAACAATCTTCATGTCTTCTTTCATATGGGTTTCTACTTTCTTGTGTAGTTTTCTTTCATAGTTGGTGTAATTTTCATTCACCATCATGCTTCTTTCTTTATACGGGTTTCTTGTATACATCGAGTATTTTTCATGGTTACTACAGCTTTTTGTTAATCTTTCATACTTAATCCAGAGTTTTTCAAATTTTTGTTTCATATATTTTTGTAACTGTCTTTTTTCCTGTTCTATAAAGATGGTATTTTTGTGCGTGTTTGAAAACTCTACAACTGTTAATTGTTAACTACTTCAGATTTCCCATAAATATTTCTTGATTTTAGACGGATGAACTAACCATGCTTTTTGCCTTTCCAAATTCTCTACTATCCTCTTTTAAGACATCTTAGGTTTTCCTAAAGTGGAGAGGATGATCAATTAATTGGGTGGTCTTATTTATTTATTTTTTCTTCAAAGTATCTTAATTCTCTTTTGAGTCTTGGTACCAAACACAATTTTCCTGACCGAGTCAGAAGGATCTGTGTTCTGTCCTTTATTAGGCCTTTTTTCTTGTTAACATAAACATATAAATCTTTACAGTACATGATGATTTTGTTCAGTTTTTAAAACAGTTCTTTACTTTTATTTATTTCTGCTCTCTCTCGTTGACAGGATTCCTCTAAACATGTGGCATAAACATCTTTTGGTGGGTTTTTACCTATGGGCCTTAATATGCTCTCTCGTTCCTCCTTCCTCTAATGGCTTAATGAGAATAAGCCTGAACAAGAGAGCCCTTGATCTTGAAAGCATAAAAGCTGATAGAATTATAAGAGAGGCAAAATACAAAGACAATCACTACTTGGGAAGTTCCAATGATGATATAGTATATCTGAAGAACTATTTGGACGCCCAATACTATGGAGTGATCAGTCTTGGATCGCCGGCTCAGAATTTCACCGTTGTATTCGACACTGGCAGTTCCAATCTTTGGGTTCCATCAATAAAATGCTACTTTTCTGTAAGGATTTTCTGGCTTAGATTTTGCAGCTATTGATGTTCCTTACTTAACTTTCTTTGTGCTAAACTCTTAGGTGTTTCGTAACTGTGTTTAGCTTGCTTGCTACTTCCATTCTCGGTACAAGTCAAGCAAGTCCAGCACATATACTAGGATTGGTAAAGTCATCAAATTTTCATGACAGTTATGGTTCATCTATATGAATGCTATAAGACACTAGTTGAGCCATACTTGTTGACTTGTGAAACAGGAAAGCGTTGTAAAATAACTTATGGTTCTGGATCCATATCTGGTTTCTTCAGTCAAGACAATGTTCAAGTTGGAGATGTTGTTGTCAAAGATCAGGTGAGCTTCTTCGTCTTCTTCTTCTTCTTCTTCTTCTCTCCTCTCTCTCTCTCTCTCTCTCTCTCTCTCTCTCTCTCCGTTTAAGCATCACAACACATTTCCAGGATAGTTTGTACTTTGGCTGCAGAAAAGGTGATGTAGAGTGTTTTTTATCTGCTCTCTTTGTTTCATTCTAAACTCAGGTCTTCATCGAGGCTACACAAGAAGGCGGTCTCACATTTTTGCTGGCCAAGTTTGATGGAATACTTGGGCTTGGTTTTCAGGAGATTTCAGTTGGGAATGCTACTCCGGTCTGGTACTTTTATATATACAACTTTCTTCTTTTTGTTTGTCAAACTTTAAGAAAAAATCAATAAGCTATAATGTCTTTCAAAGCTGCAATGCCGTGGATATGTTAATTGATTTCAAGGTTACAGGTACAACATGGTACAACAAGACCTTGTAAGTGACGAGGTCTTCTCATTCTGGCTTAACCGTGATCCGGCAGCAAAAGTAGGAGGTGAAATCGTCTTTGGCGGGATTGATGAAAGGCACTTTAAAGGAAAGCATACTTATGTTCCAGTTACCAAAAAGGGTTACTGGCAGGTCAGTGAAGCCAAAAATAATACTATGACAAACCCAATGAGTAAAACTCACCCTTGCAAAACCAACTTGTAAGGAGAGGGAACCCAAATGCTTATATACCCGCTAGTTATCTTATAATCTTTTGATGTGGGACTTTTGGTATTTAGCAACGTGTGTCCAAAAACTCTTTTCTCCTTGAATTAAAAAGAGAGAATCTCATCAGTCAACTTTTCCATGTTTTTCAGATTGAAATGGGAGATATTCTCATTGGCAACCGGTCAACAGGTGAGCTCTTAGAACCTTTAGATAGTGAGGTTATGTCATCTTTTTTGATACAACAATTATCTTTCTGTCAACGAATTTGCACTTGATAGGAGAAGCCTTTAAACAAACTTGGCTCTTAGAATCAAGTATTCAGGAGTTAGCGGGGAAGACATCTTGCATTAAGTGCGCAAGAACTTATTACTTAGATTGGCTCCTTTTATTTCACCCAAACCGGGAAGATAACTGATTCTGTTAGAAACATAACCATTGACAATTTTAAAAGCAGGATTCAATTTGATGACTTAAAAAAATAACTCCATTAAGAATGCCGACTAATAATTATTTCCCCAGGTGTATGTGCCGGGGGATGTGCTGCTGTAGTGGATTCAGGAACATCCTTGCTCACTGGTCCAACAGTATGTGCTTCAATCTTTTCATGAATTCTGGTTTTGCCTTTTTTCTTTTGTCACTTTAAGAAAAGAATTGTCGAGTTATTGACCTTTGAACAGACTGTTGTGGCTGAGATCAACCATGCAATTGGAGCCAAAGGAGTAGTGAGTACAGAATGCCAACAAATTGTTTCACAATATGGAGAGTTAATATGGGATCTACTCGTTTCAGGGGTAAGTTTCCTTGTTTCCCCGTTTCTTTGTATTTCCTTTTCAACCTTCTAAGACTAATATATTGTACAAAAGTTGGAACTACTGACATTTTTTTTTATCCTGATCTGCAGGTTAAACCAGGGAAAGTTTGTGCAGTGATTGGTCTATGCGTGTTCACCGGGGAGGAGTATGTAAGGTCTGAAAGTTTTCTCATGTAGTATTATTTTCTCTTCTCAATCTTATTAATTTCTCATGCAATTTCATAAAACCCCCTTTGTCTGCTTCGTTAGTGTTTCCTATTTTAAAGATGTTCTTCTGTTAGTCTCAATGAGTAGGTCTAGTTGAGTCAGAAATAAGCAAGGCATCCATTTTGCTGTTTTCTGCTGAATGGCGTTTAAGGCTGCCAAGATTATCATGCTGCACTTAAAACACCGCCTACAATACCTTAAATTGACACTCGAGCCGCCGTGGCATGCAGTGCTGGGATTGAAACAGTGGTTGAGAAGGAAAACAGAAAGGAGGGAGTTTCGGTACCTAACCCTGTTTTATGCACGCTTTGTGAGATTGTTGTTATTTGGTTCCAGAATCAACTGAGACAGGAGGGAACCAAAGAAAAAGTGCTCAACTACGTCAATCAGGTGATCTTTTTTTTCTTCTTTTTGTTAGACCATGCCTGATGTTTTGTGCTTCAAATTGTTGAACAAAGCCATAAGCTTTTATTGAATGTTTCTGTTTTGAATTTCTACAGCTTTGTGAGAATCTGCCGAGCCCACCTGGAGAATCAGTAATCAAGTGCAATAGCTTTTCAACCAAGCCGAACGTTACATTCACCATCGGAGACAAACCTTTTACGCTCACTCCGGAACAGGTTAAAACATACTATGTCAAACCTCAGAAGTTTAGAACTAAACTAAAACACAAACATTGCATGACACTTATGGCTTATCCTTAAATTCTGAAGAGACCCAACGTATTTTCCCCCTTTTCTTTTCTTTGCACTCTTTTGCCTTGTTATGCAGTATATTCTGAAGACAGGAAAAGGCCTTACTTCAGTCTGCATCAGCGGGTTCTCAGCTTTCGATGTGCCTCCTCCGAAGGGTCCTCTCTGGTATCTATTATCTTTGGCCTCCTTGTAAAGCTTTTAGTTCAAAATTTGTTGCCAATATTTGTTGTCTTGACTCGGAATAATTATTTAATTGCAGGATTCTTGGAGATATTTTTATGGGGGTATATCACACAGTGTTCGACTATGGTGATCTCAGAGTGGGTTTTGCTGAAGCTGCGTAGAAGCGTCTGCGCAACGCTTTATCTGTTTTCTATCATCTTTGGAGACTTTTAAGCAGGTTGGGGATGTTATAAATGCTATCGAGAAACAACGCATAAGATGCAACTCCCCAAATACTGGTTTACCAAATTATGGTATCATATAAACATGATTGTGTCATGTAAATATTTCCTTTTAAGTGAAACAAAACACGCAAAGGTTGGTTGTAGAAGAGAGAACACCACTAACGAGTTGCTTAGACGTCGAAACCTAATATAATAAAAAAAAATTATGTGCTTGGTAAGGGTGTTTGATATAGTAGTTAGAATTATTGATTAAAACTATAAACACTATAGTATGTGACTATTTTACACTGTAGCAATTTTTTTGCTTTTAATATATCATATAAGAGTTTTACACTGTTTTTAACTGAAAAATTAGTTAAAATCAACTAATGTTAAATAACAGTTTATTACCGATATTCAAGTCGTTTATGAAACCTCAGTATCCAAGCATAGAACCAGTATGGAATGTACATGCTTCAAGGAAATGCTCGACTTCCTAAACTTCTCTCTCCCTCGTTTATCCTTTAGGTTCTCAAGCCCTTGTTTGGTTACGGTTTCAATCGTAGTTCAACAGTTTTGCTATAATAATTTTCCTTATAAAAATTTAAACTTTGCGCAAACCAAAGAACAAAATGTGCCCTCGACTTTTCTCATACTTCTTTACAAGGAATTGAGTTAATCTACGATAGTATACACTTCATCTGATGAGATAAAATGAACCAGGCAAATTTTGAATGCAACATTTATGTTGCCTATATCAAAATTTACAGGGCATTCCTTTTTCTATGTTCGTGTTAACTTGGAACCTTACCCCTTTTATGCAGGGAAGGTGCGAATACGTAATTGTGATGCATGTGGAAAGCCACAAAGGGATTGATAAAGAAAAATGCAAGAGTAGAATTGGAACCGTCATCACAAAGAATCCTGCTTCCGAATAAAATTACTTGGTACTTAAAACACTTTTGTTCAACTGCAAAAAGAAATACACCAAGGAAAATGTGAAAAATACAAGCCAGCTTGACTGCAAGGCATAAAATAAACACCCGGTTGCAAAGGCACTCTTCTCTTTTACTTTTCTTCATCACTATCATTGCTAAAAACTGAGGCAACAGGTCTTTTTGGCTTCTTTGCACCACTACCAAAGGATATCTGTACAGCCATGGCACGAGGAAACGTTAGATGAGGGATATGATGTACAGCAGCCAGAACCGTCTTACTAAGCTGCTATAAGTAACGTTCATTGACTGCTAAAAGAGTTTACTAGCGGTAAAACCCAAGTTAACTAGCGTCAAGTACTGTACGCATGTAAATGAAGCATAAAAAACAAGGTTTCGCTTAGACTTGTGCTATCAAGTAGGCATCGAGTTTTTATAAAGATCCTCATTAGTGCGTTTGGTTCGTAGTTCGAATCATTTTGCTACAGTATTTTCTCTCACAAAAATTTAAATCTTCATTCAAATTTTTTATTCAAATCTATAAACCAAACGGACTCGGGTATACCTTTGAAGTGCCACTTTTGGAAGAAAACCCAAACTTTAAAGCCTTCCTTTGATCCTGATCTGCAAGTACAGATGCACTTCTTACATCAGTGGAGACTGGAGCAGAACTCGATTCCTCTTGTTGCTGTTGCAGCTGCTGCTGCTTGCAGGCATCGGCCCTATTTGGTATTAAACAACAAACAAGACATAAGGCAATGCAGCAGAAAAGGACAGGATAATTGAGCAACATATGGAAAAAGCCTCCATTCCAAAATGTAAAAAAGTTACTAATAGGACAAGGAAATGAGCAAATGAGTGGATACATTTGAGCAAACTTAGCCATCTCTCTCTCTTGACGTTGCTGTTCTCGTTTTTGGCGATCATCTCGACTGCTCGCGCCGTGCATTTCTCTCATTTCTTTAAAACGCTGCAATCCCATTCATGAAAATTGCAGATTTTTAGACAAAAAGAGAGCACGCAACAGTCAACACTTATTGTTATTGTATGGGGTCAAATGCAATCATTTACCTTCCTGTGGTTGTGATCATAGGAGCTAAGGTGGGCTTCAAATTCCATAGCTAATTTGTACTGTTTGTTGCAGAGGTCACAATAAAACACCTTGCGTATCTCTTTCACCTCACTTTGAATTTTCTGCTCACGTTCTGCTAAGACCTGGATTTTCATAATGTGCACGAAGCAGGCAGTAGAAGCCACCAGGTAATAAAAACTGCAGGAAATTCTCAAGACCTTCCAAAGTTGATGGTCCCCTATGATATATCATTCCCGTCAAAAGACACGCATATATGCTATATGCTGCCTTCTGATATTAGATTTGGGTTCCAGAAAAAGTAAAGCATCAACCTCATGATTATCTAATAGTTCAATTATCTAACAGTTTAAGTGCTTATTACTACTAAAATCAAAAACATACCTCCCGCTTCTTTGCGTGTTCCTTCGTCTCTTCTACCTCAACATCAAGTTTTCTTCGCTGAATATTTTCTTCTGAAGTAAAATAGTCATCTTCTTCTTGCTTTCCAACTCCTAATTTTGCATCTCTAATCCCAGACCTTATTGGTTCAATTATCCCTACACAGACAACATATGAATATAAGAAAGAGATGGATAAACTCAAGCAAAAGACCACAAACTAGAGAAAAATCAACGTAAACTTTCCCAAAAAGTACAGTTCACATTCAAAAGCCTGATTTCGATATTTTTTCACATATAATTTACATGAGATTCTCACAAATAAGGAAGAATATACAATTCAAGCAGCAGCACCACACTTCATATGCTCTGCCTTAGTCATAAGGTTCAAGGATATTGAGTTCTAAAATAGAGGAAGAAGTTGCAAAACAACCTTACGATTTAGTTTCTCAAACAGCTTCAGGAACCAAGAGTTTGAAGTTGAATAGTTGGAAAGAAAAGCATAAATGAAAAGAAAATAAGCTTCAACCCCATTATTGAGACGACAGTAAAATGAGGTCATCATTGGAACCCGATAATCGTCCACGATGAAGACCATAATGCACCAGAAATTGGAAAAGACTTCTCCATAAAGCAAAAGACTGAGCTGTTCAAGTAATACGCAAGTATACGCACGCACAGCAGTACAATGGATCTCAGAAATCTAACATACCTTGCTCGTCCTTGCCAAGACCTTTTCCTTTCCAACCCATTTTCTGCAGAAGCCTATATCCGATATTAGATGAATTCAACTGTTTATCCAATGATGCTTGCTCTACATTATCCAGGTCAACGTTTTCGGTTGGCTTGTGGTTGATCGGCAAGCGAAATTCCTCAGCCCAATCTTCAATAAGTGATTCCTCATATGCCTGAACCACATATATCAGTTATAAAACACTGTGTCAAACACTGACAATTGCAAAACTCTCATGAATTCATAAACTTTCGGCATAAATATAACCCAAACTTGGTTAAGCATTAAGCAAACTTCCCGACATCCATTTAACAAATTATCTTGATATGGAGGAAACATCATAATTATATGGTTTCTTAGACTCGAATATTTCTGAAATGACAAACTAAATGATACATAACCATCCTAAACAACCACAAGGATTAAAAGAGCCACAGGCTACCAGCTCCTTGTCGTATTGCCGATCGTCTCTTACGCCCATTTCTTGCCTAACATTGTGCCAACGGTGATCCATTTTGTCACGCCTAAATTAAAACCAAATCAAGTGGAAAATATATCAATTCCTAATTATGGAAACTCAACTACAAGTTTGGAACAAAAGAATGAATGGTAAGCAAAAACAAGTTAAGTTCTTAAAACCCAATACAATCTAATAGCACCTACTACAACTTAATTCCTTTAACAAGTCACATGTTCTCACATTAACTTCATGATTATACTTCAACTTCCTTTTACAATTCACGTGTATATTGATTATACTTCAGTTCATACCCAAAAATAAAAATAAGAACAAAAACAATACCGTTTTGTTCTGGGTTTGACAACAACAGCTCTTAAAATTCAATTACCCTGGCTCGGACAAAAACCCTCAAGAGCAAAATTTGCACTTTATTTGAAAACGTTTAAGGCGACTAAAAATTCTGTAACTAACCCAACATCCCAATTCTATCTTTTCGCAGAAACCTGACTAGAATACACAGAAACCCTAGATTGATTGTCTTCAAAGGATGGTTTGAATTGCTGAGATAGTTTATTGACACAATTCCCAAAATGGGTAAGGAAACGAGGAATTCCAACTGATGTACAATGCAAAAGTAAAAAACATAATAATAATAACAACAACAACAACGAACCAAGAAAGAAATTAAAGAAAGTATAAAAACCCAAATGGGGTAAAATTAAATAGTTTCGAACACGGAAATTCTAAACCAACAGAGAAAAGTAGATCTGGAGAGCCGTGATTAGAAATACCGAAATTTTGGGACAAGAGAGAAGCAAAAGCTTCTTCTGCTATGGATCTCGAACTCGCGCGGTTTGTCTTTTTTCTTTTTCCTGGTGTATGGTATAAATGAAGGACTTATGTTTTATTTTAGTCAACGACAAGAAGAAGAAGCTTTTATGGGTCGGTTATTGGGGAAGTCCAGTGGAGTACCAACTAGGTTCGACCCGAATACCAGCTCACAAATGGTGACGATGTATGTTATCCTAGGAAGTAATTACAGAGGAAAAAATATACATGACCAATTTATTCTTAGGAAATTGAAATACAATATAATATTTAGAATATCTTAAAATGTACTTCTATAATTATTTTAATGATATCATTATTTGTATTATATAAATTATATAGTAATTGTTTTAATAATATTATTGTAGGACATATGTTGAATATTAATTGAAGTTGTATTTTAATTTAATAAACATAATTTGAGCATTTCGCTTATTAACCTTACTTTATGAACCTTTAAGTCTAAAAATATCTACTTTTATATGCAATAATACATATTTGTCTACTCTTGTTTTACCCATTATGCCCCTTTCATATATTTTGAACGTATTCTTTATATTCTGGGCATAATATACATTTTTGATAAATATTCATTGTAGTTGACATTCTATTTCTATCTATACCTTAATGTTGAAATCAAACATCTTATCTTCTTTTTCTCACATGCCATTTACAATTATAATATTTAAAGCAATTTCTAATCTCATTTCTCCTCCCATTGTCAGTTATTCTCATTTTGGCAATCGTTTGGATTAGGTAATTTAAGCATATTTTATCTTCTTTTCTTCTTCTTTAGAATTAAGGGTGTTCACAGAATCCTTTGACCCGTATAATCTATTTAATCTAATCTAAACAGCCAGTTTGAATTGGATTATAGAAAATACGGTTTGGTTTTGGATTATGATTTTTTTAATCCAATATATACGGATTGGATTACAGATTAAGTATCTTCTAATCCATAAAATCTGTGAATCTGATATGTATATATATATAATACTTAAATTTTATATATAAATATATATATATAAATTTCTAAACTAATATATATATATAGGTTACGGATAGAATTTTTTACAGTTTTATTTAGTTAAAAAATAAACCTCAACCCAAATGTAGCCCAAATCCACCCTCATTTTGTTTAAATTAACATATATACAGTTTTATTAAGTTTGTTTGTTGTAATGCTATAATTTCATTTATTATTCCACTCGTATTTGATTTGGTTGTAATTTGTTGGATTTTAACGAATTATGTTGTGTTATATCTTAGCTTTTTTAATTAATTTAAACCTCAATTCATGAATTTGCCTATTTCAATCCTAAAATCTATTATTTATAGATCAAATTAGATTGAGATTTTTACCAATTAGTTTTGATTGAGAAAATTTTAATTTGATAAATACGGATTGATGCCTGATCCATGGAACACCCTTATTTAGAACCGTTGTTGTTGAATCCACTTTTATGCATTTGTTTTTGTGTTTGTCCTTTTTGCATCATTTGTTTTCCCATCAGTTTCCACCTTTTTTTTCATACTTGTCACCGTATGCTCTCTCTCTTCCTTTCCAATTGTTTCTTATGTCGCCATTTGCGCATTTTGTGCCTGTGATTTGTTTCCTTTTTACTTTATCATGTAATTAATGTAATCCCCTTTTTTTGTTTATATTGTCGTTTGGTGTTGTTTTACGTGTTACATTTTATGTCTTTTCTTGGTTTTTTTTTTTTTTTTTGATCATGTTGATATCCTTTGTTTGTTTTTGTTTTTAAAATTTTTAAAAATATTTTCGCATGTTTTTTGATGCAAAAATTTTAAAAACACCCTCAGCATAATTTTAAAAAAATTTTCATTTTTCAAAACAAAAACGTTTTAACTTATTTTAAAAACAATTCCAAACAATCCTAGTTTTGTTGGTTGTGTAGTCTTATGTTAGAAGATTTTTGAGTCTTATTAGCAAACCATTCAGTGTGAGTTAGATCATTAATTCATTTTCATAATGAACATCATCATTGTCATAATAAAACGTTTTGATTTATTTTCCTGTTTATATATGAAGAAGAACAATATTTTTTTCATAGCAAACATATTATTACCAGGCATATATATAAACTATTAGTTGTGAGATAATGTTTCCATATAAAAATGGGGTGTTTCTACAGTTCACCACCCCACTCTTTGTAGTTTTTATACCACACAAACTCTGGACTGTTGAGATCAGATCCAATGGTTTATGCATATATAGGGGTAACTACCTAGGGTGATAACCGGCTTCTCCGGTTACCAACTTTCTTTGGTGTAAGCATTACACCAGCTGGTAGCCTATCACTATAACAGTCAAAGGATGGATGCAACGCATGTCTGGCATGAAGGTGAGTGGCGGGGTTTTGGAAAGTGGCTTCTTCCATAAGCCAAATTAAATGACTTGTATTGCCCAATACTTACCAGTTGTAACGTAGAGCCTGATTACACATGAAAAAAATAAATAAATGTGATATTATAGGTAATATATTGCCCGTTACAAACGACACAATTAGGTTCCTTGGTTAATATAATATTTAAAAGAGTAGTTTAAACTAATAGTTTAAACTGTAAATAATGTAAAATCTTTACATACTACAATAAAAAGCTACAATGTAAAGCTCTCACATGTTATAGTTCTCAAACTTAAATTGATGGTTTAAACTACTCTTTCGAACACCTTTTAAATAGGTTTGGCACATAGGTTGGTTTAGCATGTAAAGAATTAAACGGGGGGTCTTAAACTGTTTGGTTTAACAATCTTTTAGCTTAATTTTTTATGTAGGAATATACAAGTTTTAAAAGGAGAGTATTGAGAACTAAAAAAGGCAATATTTGATTATAACTATTGATGTCTTGCTTTCGATCAACACCACTTGTGAATGTGCACAGTAGTCAGACCATGTTCCCTACATTATCCAGCTTCCTGGAGTGAACCTGCAAGAAGAGGAAACGCCTCAGAGGTTAAAAAGGACCCGATGTAGTGCCAACCAAGGGGTCTCATATGCATAAGTCAAGTACTTGTTCAGCCAAAAGAGAGGCGATGATAGGTTTTGCTAGACATGTATGCCTTAAAGAGTAAAAATGTAATAAGTTTTTAGAAACATTTTTATCAATAAAGAATTTATTTATTATTTATATACCAAATATTGTCTTCTATACATTCATATTTGTTGAATGTATGATAAGCAAACAATAGTCTGAGACCGTCGGTCTAAACTTTTAAAAATTGGGCATATGATGGATATATTATACGAAAGACACGATTCTTAAGGTGACGATCTAAATCATAATATCCGCAATCAAGGGAATAAAGTTGGGCACTTTATTCATGTAAAGATTGTTATGTTGTCTATATCCCTATTAGGAGATGGTTTGTCTTGATCATCGGAGGAGGACTCTGTGAATAGAAACATTGACACATTGTCATAGGTGACGACGTGTTGAATCGGGACATAAAGTGAATTGATTTGGTTTAATAATTCTATCTTGGCAAATCGATTCACTTTAGATAATAATTTTTATTGTATCTTAATCTTGAGATGAATAATGGGCCCGTTGTCATGACTTGTGTCTTTTGATGTACCAAAAGGTGAGACCCATATTTTAATAGTGGTATACATGCCGGTACGTTGGAGGCATGACTCTTGATAACGTAGACCTATTATTCATAGATATGGAATCCATAGCTCCCCTTTAGAAGTAGTGATATCCTCTTATATGCATTCCTATAATTGAAAAACTGGAGCGCTTAACCGTTGGATATATAGGTGTAGCCGAATGGTATACTGTCTTTAGATGGTAAGTTTTTTTATGGTGAGATAATGGAACGTATGATAAAAACAATTGGGAAGGTAAGACAGAACTTGTTCTTAAGCCTATTATGTAGGGCTGTACAAAAATCGCCCCGCACCCTCCAACCGCCCGCGTCCGCACCCGCCCATCTTAAAAAAAACAGGTTTTTGTTAACAACCTACTGGCGGGCGGGTTGAACCCGCCCACTAATATATTCGGTGGGCGGGTTTGGTTTTAAATTTTTACGGCGGGTTCAACCCGAACCCGCCCGCCTATATATTTAAAAAAAAAAAAAAAAACTTAAACCTATCTACTTATTTATTATTTTGTGAAGTGATTAAAATTCAAATCGAGTAAGTTAGTAGAGAAAGGCCTTGAAAAGAAAAAGAACATTTGACTTTGTTCATCATTTCATTTATAGCATTCTATTATTTTCGAACCTAGTGAATAGGCTTTAATTTTTATGGACTCTTGACTTTGTTTATCACTTCATCTGCAGTTGACGTTTCTTATTGCAGTGAATGATTATGTTTCTTAATTTATACTTTTAATTATGGTCACTGTCTTTAGACATCAAACTTGCTTATTGTTGAGAATGCTTTGTGTATTATCATCTTATATTTTCTACAAATTTTCTTCACTTAAAAAAAAAAAAGGTCCAAAAAATTACATTAGGCAATAACATAGGT
>CAMOHE010038430.1:0-24081 GCA_946598075.1 Artocarpus hirsutus | reverse complement strand
ACTGTACAAAAAAACCGAAGAACCGAAACCGCCCAAATAACCGCCCGACAAAAAATCAAAAAAATCAGTTTCGTAGAAACCGAACAAGTTCGGTTCGGTTAACAGAACCGTCCACTATTGGACGGTTCGGTTTCGGTTTGAAGATTTCGGTTCGGTTCGGTTCAGTTCAAAAATTTTGGTTTGGTTCGGTTAGGAGAATCATTATGTCGGTTTGGTTTGAAAATTTGGTCTATATGACTCATTATCCTTAATTTGTTTATGTTTTTCTCAAAAGGTTATTAGGTGCTTCTCTTTTATATTTTAAAGTAAAGTTTATTGGTCTCATGAAAATTGAAAACAATTTAAAAAACTCAAATAAATATAATATATATACATATATCATTCTCAAAAACAGAACCAAACCGAACTGACCATGAACGGTCGGTTAACCAACCGAATACTCTTGCTATGCGGTGCGGTTTCGGTTTTTAAATTCTAAAAACTGAAAGTTACGGTTCGGTAACCGAACCAACCAAAACCGATGTAACCGAACCAAAGAACACCCCTACCAAACACCAATTCAAATAACAATTTAAATCATTAACTCAAATATTAATTCAAACCACTTTAACTCAAATCAAATCATTAATTCGAATCCATTTACCAAATGCCTTAAGCTTAAGTTTCCTTTGTCTTTTTCTCCTGGATGAACTCGCTACATCTATCTGGAGCCAACCATTTATCAAATTGAAACGGATTTTCAATTTGTAAAACTGTTGTCAGTGGTGCAGAAAAGCCAACCTCACAAATAGTTCTCTCTTGTGGGCCTTCTATTTAGTTAAGACAATCACCCCAGCCAACATACTTATTGATTGGAACAGGGACATAAAAGTCCTGGGCTATGCGATTTTTGGAGGCCAAAGCATGTTTGAGAATTTGGGAAAAATCTGGTGGAGAGTTGAATAAAAAAGCATATACCAACAACACGTGGGATTAGGTGGTAAGGAGCTTATTCTCCCTTAAGGAAGGTATCGGGTTCGAGCCTTGTATATAGAAAAGCATTTGTAGGAAGAGATTTCTCCTACTATCGGGTCCGACCCGGCTCGAATTCAAATTAATCGGGTATATTCTCGCTAGAGTTGAGGGACCCTTAGTGTGTATTCATACCTCTAATGGTAAGTCTAGATCCTGGATGGTTTATACTTAAAAAAAAAAAAAAAAAAAAAAACATCAACAGAGTACTAGGCCACTTTAGATTGGGCCACCAAATCCTTGAAGTATTGGGCCATATTTGGTTCGGGGAACAGTGTAGTAGGACAGCTTCATAGCCCATAAAAGGTCATCTAAGGCTCATAGGTGGGTCTCAAAAGACTTTTGCAAATTTTTTTCTTTTGAGAATTTAACCAAATTGTCGGCTACAACAACTTTTCCCATCCCCTCAGCTAGCGACTCAGGCACCTTTTACATGTTTGAGCTGAATATTTCTCTAAATAGGATGGCATGTCTAAGGTCAACATTCCTCCTATCTTGGCAGTCTCCTAAAAAAGGATTGCGTCCCGAATTACGCTCTTGCCTCTCCATGGGGAGAGAGAGACGGCAGCATTAGAAGGTCTTTAACTTTTGGATAGAGTCCGAATAGGGGAGTCGAGACTAATTGTTGGAATCTCTACAGCTCTCAGGCCTTGCTCCCTAGCCTTTCTGGTCTGATTTTCCAATAGATGCTTGCCCTAGGGCACTATTTCTTCTTATTGAAGTCTTCTTAATCGTTTCCCATGGCCTGCGTAGCCCATGAGGCAATTGTCCCTCGCTGTTGAAAAGCATTTCTCAAAAAAGGTACATCAGAATCATGACTCCATCCAGTGATTTTACCCATACCTTCCTTCTTGAACGGGTCTTTTCTTCATGACCTATGATCCCACACATGTAGCATATGTGGGGGCATTTTTCGTATTTTACTTGCACCCAAACATCTGTGCAAACCACTAGCTTCTGAGGAAAGCAAGCAAAAAAGGAGTTCAGAGATTTTTACCAGAACTCTAAATCTCAAAAACTCAATATTCTTGATGTCTTCATCGTCTTTGATAAGCACTTTCACTGGAGTACAAGCTTTCCTAGCGATTATGTCTCCATTTGCTTCAGAGAACAATGGTAATGGCAGGCCGTGCGCCTAAGCCCAGAAATATTCACTTGACAGACCAACCTCTTGCCAGCTTCAGTTATAGGGCCATTCCTTGAGAACCAAGAGTCCCCCATTGACCAGCCATGGTCTTTTGTCTAGAATTTGGTGCAGTCCTTTTGCTCAAGAAATGGGATCCATAGGGCCATGTGATAGTGTTTTTAAAATCGGTAAAAATAATTTTGTTTTAAAAAATAAAAATTTTTAAAAAATTATGCTGAAAGTGTTTTAAAATTTTTGCATCAAAAAATGTATAAAAACATTTTCAAAAATTTTCAAAACAATAACAAATCGGTTCCTACCTTAAGTTCTTCGAATTTCCATCCTTTGGAGCACTTCCAAACCTTGCTGAGAATGAGCCCCAACAGACTTTTGGATGTAGGTTTTTTGCTCTCCAGTTTACCACTAGAGACTTCCCAGCAATCTACTTAACCGCGTCAAAATTTGAAATTAGTTTAAGAGATTTACTCTCTCTAGTTAATGGGGATTCTTCCCTTGAGTTGCAACTCGCAGATGTTTCCTTTATGGATTCCATTGGCACGCAAGACTTGGAATGAAAGAAAACAATGAGGATTGAGGCCTCAAAAGAAAATTAACAACTTAGTGTTTCTTGGTCTCACTTGTTATGGAGGAGAAAAGAAAAACTCAACCCGTGGATTGACGACTTGGGGTTTCTTGGTCTCACTTGTTCAGTTCACCATAACAATACAAGAATATAACAAAGTACTCATACCATCTATATTCCTTCTAATATAGCAAGGGGAATGCAATTTAACACAATTGTAAATAGATTTTCACCCTAAGAAAAATGCTAAATAATTTTTTTTTTCAAACTATTATTCTAGAAAAATTTAGAAGAGATACTTAGTGATGGGTACTTTATAACATGATGTGACAAACTATTAAAATTGATACGTTATTTAGCAGTCCAATATAAGGGTATGTTTTGTTTATGTATGTGTTAATGCAATTGTCACATTAAAATGTAGCATGGCTCAGTCACTTTTGTCACACAAATATAATCAAACCAACAGGTAGAGTGGTGCGGAGGATCTGAGACCATGGAGGAAATCATTAGCAGAATACAACAGAGAGAAGAAGCCTCAATCAAGCGTGAAAGAGCCATGGCATATGCATATCTTCATCAGGTCTTCCTCAAAACCTCCATATTTTATACCTGCCCCAATTTTTCAATAATGAATAGACTATATTGTAACATACATAAAAATAAGAGGTATAATATTACATCTATTTTGTGTAACATTTACATTAAAAAGGCATAATAACAAGAAATTTAGCTATCTTAAATCCATATTATACTCTTCCAATGTCATTGTTACAGAAGATATGTCATGTTACAACTTTTTTTATACATATTAAGGTGCAGGATTGTTAAACATATATAAAAATAAGAGGTACAATATGACATTTATTTTGTTTAACAATAATATTAGAAATTAGAAATACATGACAACAATATATTTAGTTATCCCTTATTTATGTTACACTTTTTTAACTTATTTTTTCATAAAGTAAATCTCATGTTACACCTCCTACTTTTACATACTAAGGTGTTTATTATATTTCAAATTGAGCTTGTTCAAATCTAGAATTGCCATTGAGCAGTTGTATTTTGCAGTGGAGGGCAAATTCAAGCCAGTATCTGGGGCAGGCTTCTTTCAGCATTGGCAAGGAAAATTGGGGCTGGAGCTGGGTTGAGCGCTGGGTAGCAGCCAGACCTTGGGAAATCCGAGTGGTTTCTCATCCTACAAACTCAAAGAAATCCCAAATCAAGCAGTTGACCAAATCTGATAAAGTTCTCAACGAGCCCGAAAAGAAAATTTCAGTTTTAGAGGATCCCAGTTTGTCAAATGGTAGCTGCAAAAACCGGAAAACTTGCTCAACTCATCCTCTGCAAAGTTGAGATTCGTTTTACGAGTGTAAAAAGGGATGCAAATAATTTAGTGGGGTTCTTTCCATTATTATGTATGTCTTGTTTTTTGGCCTGGCTGGGACTTGGCGAGAGAGAGACTGCGATGAAGAGTGTAAAAAAAATTCCGGACACCATAAATGTGCCTTGTATTTCTTTGTGTACCCACATTTATTATTCATCTTTCTTAAATTCTGTTCACGGTATGTGGAGAGTAAAAATTTGTGTATTTTACTCTCCCTTGACTTTGGGTGCGGCTTGTTTTTTTTCCATTTTGTCTTTTTTAATAAAAAATTTATTCCTACATTGAATGTTCTTTTAAAAAGGAAAGTAAAGAATTAGAAAGGAAAATGGTCCTCCCAATAATTTTGATTCTCACATCAGAATTTAAGTGACTACCATGCAAACAGAGATCAGATCAGCTTTCATGTTATATATGTAGTTTAGTTATATTCTGTCCGTACAAGAAAGACGCAGTAGAGACACCGTCTAACTCATTTGCCCAGTATGTATTCACTGTTTGTCCAACGATCATTCATTCTCCTTATTAATCTTGGTTGGGTCAGGAAGATTACGATTTTGACCGTCGTTCGATGCTGAACATACTTTACATGACACAGGTCGGATATTTTCTCAAGGGTTCTTCTCCCTCATAGCTTTTTCTTTTTTTTGGTCCCTAAATTCTTCTGCAGTGTCATAAAAACCCGTCCCATGGCGGTCACTCTACCATAAACAAGTATCGACGACAAAAGTATGCAACGTCACCATCTGGGTAGAAGCTGTTCTTTTTTTTACACCCCTATTTAATCTTATAGGTTAAAACCTAGACACTTATAAAATATTAAATCCCATGCTAAGAAATACATTGAGTAAGATTGAATCCTACTATTTTATAAACAGTAAAATTTTAACTGTGAAAATGAAAATAATTTTTCTATTTTAACTGTGAAAATGAAAATAATTTTTCTTTCTTTTTTATTCTTCTCTATGATAAGGGGAGAATATGTGGTAGGACACAGCTTAAACACACTATTGGTAGTGTCCACTTATGCTGCATAGGATTGAAATTCGACGCTCTTGATGTCCCAAGGTACACTAATTGTAGTATAGGTCAGATTGTATTTGATAGGTGATATTATTAAAAAAAAAAAAAGTAAATTGCTCGACAAATCTTTAAACTTTTTAAAATATGACTCATTAGTCCCTTTTTTTAACTCTGTTGACCCTGAGCTCGTAAAAAGGATGCAAAAAGATGTACTTAACTGACAAACGTTATTTTCTAGGTCACATGACTATCATGTGACCATCAATTACATCGAAAAGACAAAAACACCCTTAATTAAATCTATTAACATCTAAGAAAAACTAAAAAAAACGTAAAGAAGTAAAAAAAAAAAAAAAAAACATATGAAATATCATCTTTCCTAGCTCCAGCAAGCTTTCAACCCTATCCTTATCACCCCATCCTTCGATCTCCCTTGCCCACCCTTATCACGAGCAGCCACGAGCTCTGATGACAGGAAATAACCATACCAATAATCATTCAAACTAAAATCAATCAGAATTTTAGTTCTACAACATACTCAAACCAAAAAAAATAAAAACAAAAACAAAACAAAATCATGGCAAACAAATATGAAAATCAATCTAAAAAGAGATTCCAAAAAAACAAGAAATTTACATATACAGAAACAAAAAAAAAAAAAAAAATCATCTAACAAGATTGAGATAGAAAGGATGAAAATGAAATTGAATTCCAATATCAAAGTTGAATCAATGTTTAAACCGTAAAATCACAACAGAAATTTGGATTCTTAAGAGCAAAATTATAGAAGAAACAACGCAATTCTTTACCAAGAAACTAGCTACCAAAAGAATCTGACCCAGATGTTTCTGAGGAGGAGGTAAAGGAGGAAGGAAATGGCAATGGCAGCAAAGGAGGAGTCTTCAAATATGGGTTTTACAATGTGGGGGTGGTGTGAGGAGGTGGTCTGTGTGGGGATAAGGTTGGGCTAGCAAGGTGGATACGGTGCAAGGGTCTATGCAGTTGGGCTGGTGAGGTGGGGTAGTGAAAGGAGGTCACTAGAGTGGTGGCGAGGCTAGGCTAGCGAGGTGGGGAGGTGCGATGGTCGATGTAGGAGGGCTCTTAAGGTAGGGGTGGTGCGAGGAGGCGATCAGTGCGGAGACGAGGCTGGGCTCGCAAGGTTGGGGTAGTGTGAAGGTTAGTGTGGCTAGGCTCGTGAGGTAGGGTGGTGCGATGAGGTGGTCGGCGTGAAGATGAGATTGGCCTCGCAAGGTGGAGGAGGTGCGAGGGTTGATGCAATTGGGCCACAAGGTGGGGTGGTGCAAGGAGGTCACTGGCATGATTGGAAGTTTGGGGTTGCAAGGGTCAGCACGATCTAGGCTCGTGAGGTGGGGACTTGGGTAATGGCTGTGGCCAATGGAATTTGAGAAGAAGAAGAAGAGACCCATGATTGGGTGGTCGGCGCCTGGGGGCGGGGGGGTGGTGGTGCTAGAAGAGAGCTTAAGTTTTATTTTTTATATTTTATTTTTTAAGGATTAATTTTTTTATGTTCTATAATTTAATTTTTATTAAAATATAATAAAATGTCATTATTTTACTAAAATACTTCAATTGTTGATTCTTGTGCTTGGCACATGACCGAGAAAAAGAAAGAAAATTAACGTCTATCATTTAAATAAGTCTTTTTTTACATTTTGATGAGTTTAAAATCAACAAAGTTAAAAAAAATAAACAAATCACCTTTTAAAAAGTTCAAGGACTTCCGTGCAAGTTACTCTTAAAAAACTAAAAAAAAAATTGTAAGAGAGAATGGAAGCTAAAAAAAAAAAAACAGAAACTTTTTCTTCTTGATGTTCTTCTCAACCTGTTTTGGATTTCAAACTGATCTTTTTAAATTCCACAACTGACCAACTGCTTTTAAGTCACCCTCTACCAAATGCCAAAATCAATTCTCCTCTTTCATATAAACCCATTTCACCATTGGCCAATCAAAGAAAACCCAATAAATTAAAAAAAAAAAAAAGCTACTCAGTTTAGGAAGAAGTCAAGGTTTTGGTGATCACTAAATCTCTGTTGGAAGACAAAAGAGCCCAAAATTATGGACAAATTAGAGTCATTTGGGGACAAAAATGTGTTCTGAATGCAAATTTCATCATGGTCTGCTTTACTACTATTAATCTCTGCATAATTTGTGTTATGAGAAATGGGTTTGATTGCGATAGTGTATGTTGATGGCTTTGAAGTATCGAAAGAATTGGGTTTGATGCATATAAGAAGTGGGTTTGATTGCTTTCGTGGATTATTTTGATTTTTTTTTTTTTTTGGCTATCAGTTCTATTTTGACGGTTATTTTAGATACCTTTTTGGTGGGCTTTTAGAATTTCTGATTATGTTCTTTTAAGAAAAAGAACTGAAAATCTTTTGAGTGGAATTTTTTTTCATTTGAATGGGCTAAATTTGGCATCTATGCTCCACTGAGAATAGAAGAATGGCTTAATCAATGGCTTATGTAGTTAAAACACCCCAAATTACCTAGAAATGTTTTCGTTTATTCATGAAGATGAAGCGTTTAAAGGGTTTTTTTTTTTTTTGAAAAACTTACTGTATCAAAACAAGTTCAGACACTACTGTACGAAAACTTGAGTGGCAGAGAAGATCAAAGGGCTCAAATCTGGTGCATCCCAACACCTTTGTGCACAACTTTCTCAATTGTACACGTCCGCAATACTTAGCTTACATCCTTTGAATTCTGCACTGCCGGTGGCGCATTTAAACTGTGTCCTGCCACAGCCTTTCCCGTGAAAAAGAAGAAAAATAAAACAAAAAAGTTTTCCAGCTAGACCTTTGGAGAGATTTTTATTAAGCACTGGGATTTCACAGGAGCAGTAGGGGACCATAAAGACAGCCAAGTAACACATTTTGGAGGTATCTCCATCTTTTTGTATTCTTCTATTATTGAGCCTTGTTATGCTCGTCCCATTCCCCTTTCATGTTTGCTTTCCTTCATTCTTTCTTCCAGCAGATGTACTCCACTGAGCCCCACTTGGTTCTGCCAGCCTAAATCTATCTTATCTATCGTACTCAAACTAGTGAATATCATAGATCATGACCCCAGATTCCTCCCTCCAGACTTAACTTAAAAGCTATTATGTTAAAAAGCCAGCTTAAGAAAACTTCTAAGGAGATTTCCACCAGGGAGAGTCTGCAATAGTTACCACCCAAGTTGCACTATGTGTAGTGCTGGATCCAGCGGCCAATAGCTCATGTGGGTTGAAATCGGATGGTTGGGCAAAATATAATATATGCTTATTGGCGCAGCCGATCTCTTTTACGTAATTTTACTTCAGAAAAGCAATATAAACAATCTTCGAACTTCAGTGGCTTTGTTACCATTGGACCGTGAACTTCAGTAGCTTTGTTACCTCGGCTCCCCTGAGGGTCTTATTGGACCGTGGAGAGTCCACACACCAGACAGGCAGTATCCCGTTTTAATACCACTTGTCACGTCCCAAAAGAGCTCTTGTTGAGAGGTAGACAGCCTAGGACTTAAGTACTGCTCTTCGATCCTCGACCTAACCGATGTGAGACTTTTTATACGTTACATTAAGATGTCTTAAGAGGGAAGTGAGATGTAACAGTGGGTCTACAACAACGTGTACCAAGGTCTAAATTGGGCAAAAAAAGGGTTTTTCATTTGATGGCGATTCAAGAAAAAGGTTTTTGTTGGGTTGCTTCAATTTGCACCAATTGGCTTAAGTGGGGGTGTTTGAGAATCATCTCATTTTCCCCCTCCTCTTTCTTTCGGGCATGGCATCAAAGCTCTTTAGCACATTCCTAGCTTACACACATTCTGATCACTCCACTTTAAAAGTGGCTAAAGTAGAACAAAGGGAAGCGAATAATTTTCAAAAGAATACTACTCTGAGCTCAGATGTTTACCCAGTTTTGCAGCTTGAGGTAAAAATAAAATATAAAAAAAAATAAATTATCAAGCTAGTCTCCAACAGTTTATTAAGGTGTGATTTTAATCCCATCTTTTTATTTTTAATTTATCAATCCTCAACCTGTCATTTTAATTGCTGAAAGATCAATTTAACAATTAAATCGTTAATTTTAAAGACTAGTTGCCTTTTTATAACTTCGAGAACTAATTTATCATTTTTGTGTTCAAAGTTAATGGTTTGATTTTTAAATTGATTTTTCAGCAACTAAAATAAAAAATTAAAGACCGCTAAATCAAAAATAAAAAATTGATGACGAAATATTCACTTCTCTAAAAATTACGAATTACTGAAACAATTTAACCAAAAAAAAAAAAAATGTCATCAACTAGTGGAATCAGAGTATTATATGTCGGTATTCCACTCCGACAACAAATTTATTACTGTTCAATGGAAAATGACTTGTCGTTTGACGCCCCCAAAATCACAGCAACGATAGAGATGTAAGCGTAAACAAAGCATTAAGTACTATCAATTCCTTTTGTTATCTCTCTTTTCTTCTTTTTTGCAGGTTTAAGGAAGTTGAATGTGATGAGCTGTTCCGTCGAAAAGCAGTAAAGCAACAAAACTATCACAAAACAGAAAACAGAGGGGAAAAAAAAAATCTCTTTTATCTACGCAAGCAATGGACCATTTCTAAATCTGAGGAAAACAGCCTTCCTCTATAGACCTTCCCTCGTTTTCCAAATGAGAAAGCAACAACTAGCTCAAAACCAAGTACTCAAACCATAAACAAACATAAGTACAGGATCCCTGATACGATGACCAAACTCCCACAATCTTCCCATTTCCGATGATCCCTCAACTTTGTACTCCTCTGTTATGGTACTAACAAGCAAATAAAAGCACAAAAAACGTTTCATTCCTTTACCACCAGAAAGTGGTAAACCAAAATAGCATCATAATCTACAACAGAAATCACAAGAGCAAATCCAACAAAAGAAACTGCTGATAATCGAACAAAAGTTTGAGCTCCCAAAAGCTCAACTCACTACTGATCAGACCATTAAAAACAGAACAAAACTAAATCCAAACTTAAAAAACACAAACAATCCAAGGAATTGCAAAAACCTGTAACATGAAATCAGATTTGCTTCTTTCCTCGGCATTGAGATATGCCATTGAACTACGGAATCACCGAAATCTTCTCTATTCTCCCTTTCTCTCTTGCTTAAGTCTTTAGGGAACTTGAACTAGTCCTGCATTCGAACGTTGGGAACGAAACACATTGTAAAGCAAAGCTTCTGTTTCGAAAAAAATACGTAATTCAAGAATTGTGAAACCTTAACACAACCTTTTTCGAGACGAGAAGATTCAGGTGTTTGTTTTGTTCGGGGTCAATGGCGAGAATCGGAGGAAGCAGAGGACGGCTTGTCGGAGATGCCGTCATGCTCCTCCTCGCTCTGGATCCGCGCTGGAATGCTGTGGTCAAATCCGGAGGAGAATTCTCCTCCTACTCCTATTCCTACTCCACCAACAACGAATCCCATTCCCGACAGAGAATGGGGAATCTGGTGGTCTGCGACGATCGACGAAGCGGAAGCAGAAGACGAAGTGTGGTGGTCGATCCAAGCGCGAAACGAGGGCGTGTTACTGGACTGAAGGGGTCCCCTCTGAAAAGAAAAGAACTGGTTGTTGTTGTGGTGATTGTTGTTTTCTACACCGCCGCGAGTAAACAGCGGCGGTGAGTTGAACACAAACCCACCATCAACACCATTACCACCACCACCACCGTCGTTTCCACCATTGTTGTTGAACACGAACCGTTGAAATCGGCTGATTTCAGCCGGGTGGTGTTGGTGATGGTGGTCGGACCATCCGAACCCGGAGGAAAAGACTTGTTCAGTGTGGTGGTGGGCTTGTTGAGCTTGAGCTTCTTGTTGGTGGTGGTGGTGAAGAATTGGGTCCTGAAAGGACTGAAGCGAGAGCTGCAGATCTTGGCTCTGACCAGTGCTCGTCCTGGACAGCAAATCCGGTGGGTAACTCTGAAACTGGATCATCGACGATGCTGGCGACGAAGAAACCGGCGGATTGTCCTCCGAAGAAACTGGAAAGAACGACTTGATTGTATCAGCTATGGCATCGGAATCCAAAGAGGGAGGCAAAAACGCGGAACTATTGTTGTTACTATTAGTATTGTTGTTGTTGTTCTGGTGCTGCTCCATCATCTGGCTCTGCAGATTCAGCCCACCATCTCCGGAGAGACTACCGGCCGCCGAGACAGTAGTGGGAGCATTAGCGCCGGCTGCTTGGCCGGCGGACGAAAGGGGGTTCCAGGCGGGAAGCTCGTCGAGCTCGTCGATGGCGGCTTTGGCCTTTTTGATGAGCCAGTCGACCGCTTTGCTGGGCCGGTCGTAGCCCAGTCGATCTTGGACGTCGTAGAACTGGATGGCGGTGTGGGCCGAGAGTCGGACTCGGCGGTCCCTTGGCCCCTTCGCAGTGCAGACCTTGCTGTGCCGGTCCTTCCTCCCGGTCGACCGGACAATGTGCCCACCTTGTACTTCCACGATCTCGCCGACCCCGACCACAACGTTGTTGTTGCTCCTTAATCCCAGTCTGGACGACGATGTTGCTGTTGCTGCTGCTCCTCTGGTAGTGGTGGTGGCGGTTGTGTTGTCCCCCATTTTCCTCGCATGTTCGATTCGCTGCTGCTTCTTTAGAGCTTCTTGAATTTGATCCTGATGACGACCTTGTTGTGGTGGCTGTTGGAGAAGGAAAGAAAGTTGTTGTTGTTGTTGGTGGTGGTGTGTTTGATGAAGGGTTTGAAGATAAGAGAGGTGGTGAAAAGGAAGAGCTCGATATTGTTCTACATGAGTAGTAGTTGAAATTGGAAATGGATTTTGGTTTTGCGTTTGGGTTTGGTTTTGGGAAGAAGGGGTTTGATGAAGATGGTATTGAAGCTGATGATGAAAGTGATTCTTTTGAGGATCCAGACTCAGACTCTTCCGATATTGATGTTGTTGTTGTTGTTGTTCTTCCTCCAGTTCCAGCTTTTAATGGAGCACACTTTTTTCTTGTGGATTGTTGTTTGTGCTTCTGAAGACGATGATCATGATGATTCCTGACTTTCTCTAATCTCTTCCTCTTTTTGCTGATGTTTGTACAACTGCCACGTCTCTCAAATTTGATGCTGCTTCTTCCTCTTGTTCTGCCTCTCCCAACAGGCCTTGCCATTCAATTTTCCCACTTCCATTACCAATTCGTTCGTTCACCAGCACCACCACCCCACCATCAAAAAACAAAAAAACGAAGACCCAAGGCTCAAGTGAGCCAGCCTAACCCATTTTTTTCTCCTCTTTTTCTCTCTGTTTCGTTTTTCCCTCTCTCTCTAGGTACCATATATTGCTCAGTTCATAATTGTAATAAGCAGTGGAAACACTCGACTGATAATAATGATATTGAGCGGTTGTGTATATAAAATTTTGAAGATGGGTTTCTCTTGGGAAACTTTTCCTCGCTGCAGAGTTCGTTTCTTTTGGTTTTGGTCCGTGTTATATATATTCCCAATTTCCCACCAAGAAAGAGATGGAAAAAAGATTTTTTTTTGGCCTTTAAGGTGGTAGAACAGTAAATATTTGGGGGTTTATTATATGGAAGAGAAATACTTTCTCAGCCTACAGAACGCCTTGATGATGCCAGTGGTAAGGGTGGCAGTGTTTGGTCAGAAAGGGAATCAAAAATCTCTGTGACCTCATCACTAATCCTCCTGCTCTTCTTTGTGCTTATCTTTTTACACACACTGCACACTCCACAATAACATTCAACCGAAAACAAAAAAAAAAGCAAAAGAAACCAAAATTTCTTTTTTTCTTTTTTTCCTCAGCTTCTTTTACTATTTTAGCTTCTTTTCTATTTAAAAAAAAAAAAAGAACAAAGAGCACAGCTCCTACCATCTTTGCCCTCTTACCTCACTTTCATTCGGTTGTTTTCATGTTTTTACTTTGTACTTTTTAGGTAGAAGTTGGAAGTTTGGAACCTTTGGTTCAATAGTAGAGTTAAGGCCTCAAAGGAATTCTTTGGGTAGATTAGATTTTTTTTTATTTTTATTTTTTTCTCTCCAATAAATAAATTATTTTTTAGTGTCCTTTTACGCCACGGTTAAGGCTAGTAATTCGGGTCCACGGGTCGGGTTCAGGTCGGGTTGAGCCCTTATTTAAACAACCAATTTGTCAACTCAAACCCGATCCGTGACCTGACAGGTCAAAAAAAACCCAACCCAGACACGACCTGACGTATAGACGGGTTGACCCGACCCGACCCGACCCGTGCAACCCATCAATATGCTACTTTGTGCATGTTGTGTTGACACGACACACTAACCCGCTAAACCTGATAAACCCGCAACACGATAGACTCAACAATAAGCCTACAAAATAAACAATAACCCAACAAAACAAAACCATCAAAAAAGTTAACAAAACTTTGTATAAGTTTAACAAAAACAAATATGCTAGAAATTAAAATCATGTCAAGTTAGATAAACAACAAATGTTAGAGTAATTTGACACATTAAAATTAATTTCAAGTTATATGGGTTACATTAAGGTCACACGAGTTCAATTTGGGTTACATGGATTGATTAACAATTTTCAGGTTAATTTTTGAGTTAACATGATTTCGATACATTTTTTGTAGGTTATTTCAGGTTGATTTCGTGTTGATTCGGGTCGACTCGAACCCAACCTGTTTTTTGTGCGGGTCAGACAGGTTCGACTCAATTCCAACCAGAGACTTATTTTTCTAACTCTAACCTACATTTTTTGTATTGAGTTCTTGTCATGTTATTGTATCGTGACCCAAATTACCGGCCCTAGCCACCGCTATCCCTTTTGAAATTGACCCTTTACAACTTTTATCTTCTCTCTTGTCTGTCCTGCTTAAAAAGAAACCGCATCATCTTACCCTCAATTTCCTTTTTTCAAACTATCTTTTTCTGACTTGTTCGTTTACCGAACATGGCATCTCAAGGCCTGAGTTGCTTTCTTTCTTTCTTTCTTTTTCTTTTTTTCCCCTCTTTTTTTTTTTTTTTTTATTTTGTTAGTTTTTTTGTTAATTTTCCTCTAAGCAAATTAAAAGAAAAAGATGTATGGATGTAAATAATGTTTTTAAAAGTATTTTTCAAATAAATGATTATAATTTTTAAAATTTGATAAATAATCGTTTATTTATTTGATAGTTTATTAGTGTTAAACTCGATAAACCCTAAGTTTATCACTGATAAACAATCATTTGCTTAATTTAAAAAAATTATAATAATTTATTTTAAAGATGTCATTAAAAAGACCACCCAGCTCAATGTTTCAAGAAAAAAACAGTATAAAAATATTTTCTTAAATGCAGCAAATTTCCAAAGTAGAGAGGCAACACTAGTCTCTACAGGTGTTTGACAAGTATGGTTGGAAACAACTTTTTAGTTTAAAACACTTTAATATGTTAGAGCTTTATATTGTAGCAACTTTTTACTTTTTACTATAGCATGTAGAAGTTTTATATTATTTATTAACCAAAAAGTTAATTATAATCATGTTTGCTAACACTCTAGGAAGCTAAAGTTTAGAAGCTGCAAATAAAGTTAATCCTCACTTTAATCAGTAAAAAAGACCCAGAATTGATCATGTATGATTCCTTTTGGATCATTTTTCAAAAAGATTATTCATCAAAAAGAGATGTATTAGGAATTAGATTCCCTCTAATTCATGGATCTCATTCTCCTTGTATCGTGGGTCCTACGCCTTTTTTATCCCTGACAATCCAGCAAACAATGAAATCGTTTTATAATTAGTTCCTAATGAAGATGATTCACATTCAACGTATGGTTAGGCTTTGACTCTTTGTTAGTAAACATGGCATAATTTGTAGTAACGAACGAGGCAAAAGTTAAATAAAAGTTCTATACTTTTCAAAGTTACTTTTCAATGTTTTAAGGGTTTTTAGCTCATTTACCATTAAACTTTAAGTTGTTTTTTTTTTTTTTTGAAATATGGTTCTTACACTTTTTTTTCATAATAACTGGATCCCTAAACTTAGTAAAGTGTAATAATTAAGTCTCTAATCACAAACTTTTATTAAAATTAAGATAGAAAATGATCATATGAGACACACATGACTCATTTAGAAGAGAATGGGCGAAATTTTGAGCACCACAATGATTAATATATATATATATATATAAGCCAACAAAATTGTTAAAAAAATCACTAATGATATAAATTCTTTTGCGTTCTCTTCATTTTTGGCATAAAATTGAACAATTTCACTCTCATGAGATGCAAATTAGGTGCATATATGTTCTAAATGGGTCAAATATATCTCACATATTCATTTTCGGTCTTAATTTTGAAGGAAGTTTATGATTAGGACTTACTTGCCATACTTTGTTAAGTTTATACACTCAATTACCACCAAAAAAAAAAAAAAAAGTTTAAGGACCACATAGCAAAAATACAAAAAGTTTGAAGGACAAATGTGCCAAAAACCTGAATTTTAATTGAATATTGAAATAGTTCTTATTAGGTTCTCTTATGTACTGTCTTATATTTTTCTTCATAACATATGGAATATTTAAAACTCTTAGATTACACATCTTTTTTGAGGGTACAAAAAAAGCCATTAGGAAAAAAAAAATGCAAGGTACATTCTCTCTCACTTGAGAGCATGCTAAGGTTCTTTCTCTTTGGCCAAAGTTTGACACCACTCTCGATTGGTCTCCAATTCGGCTCCCTTATCACACATCTATAGGCAGTTGTCTAGCATGTAGTTGGGTGGCTAATGATCGAAGTGGTGTTGTGATGGCACTCATGGGTGTGTTGTTTGGGGTAGATCTTCTAGATTTGGTGGACTAAGCCTCAGGGGTGATCATCGTGGCATAATGGGAGGGGTGCTGGCCTCATTGGTTGTTTGCAAGCGATGGAAGGTGGTCCTTTAGTGTTAACATGGTGGCGTTTTCTAAGTGGTGGCTCTGTCTCATTGTGGCATTCCTTATTTAGGTCCCTTTGGTTGAGTTGGCCAAATTTATGTTGATGATTCTATTGTGTCGTTGGGGTTGCATCTAATTTTGGTGGCTATCGTTTATTTTTATAAAAGATATGTTTTCTAACCATATATACGTTGCTTGGTTATTCGTGCATTTCTATTTTTTTTTTTTTTTGTAACAACAGGGGCATTTTCCCACCTTCTAAATGTTAGACATGATGTCTTAGGAGTAAAATGTTGTAAAATATTTTTGTAGACATTTTATCAATAAAGAGTTCATTTATAATTCATGTACCAAATGTTGTCCTCTTTACGTTCATATTTGTTGAATGTATGATAAGCAAACAAAAGTCTAAGACTGTCAATTTAAACCTTTAAGAATCAGGCATATGATGGACAGATTATGTAAAAGACATGAATCTTAAAAGTGATGGCCTAAATCATAAAATCTGCAATCGAGGGAATAAAGTTAGGCACTTTATTCGTGCTAAGATTGTTATGTTGTCTACATCCCTAACGAGAGATAGCTTTTCTTGGCCATCAGAGTTGGACTTCGCGAGTAGAAACATTGGTATATTCCCATAGGTGACGATGTATTAGATTAGGATATAAAGTTGAATTGATTTGGATTAATAATTCCATTTGTGCAAATCAATTCATTTTAGACAATTATATGTGTTGTGTCTTGATCCTAAAATAACTAATGGGCCCGTTATCTTGACTTGTCTCTTTTGATGTACCAAAGGGTGACATTTTGACTTCATGATGGTATATATACCGGTACGTTGGAGACATGACTCTTGATAGTGTAGACTTGTTATTCATAGATATAGAATCCACTGCTCTTTTGTAGAGTTAATGATATTCTCTTATATGTGTTATCATGAAATTAGAAGACTAGAGCACTCAACCATTTAGATGCATAGATGTAACCAAATGTTATACTGTGTTTAGGTAGTAAGTTTTCAAATAGTAAGATAATGGAACGTAAGATAAAAATAATCAGGAAAGTAAGACGGAATTTATCCTTAAGCCAATTATGAATATCCTATGGGGATACGACACATTATGATGTATCATGGACACTTAGCTTATTTGGAGTTTTGTAATTTTATATAGTTCAAGAGTGCAACTCCAAGCTTTTAATGGAGTAGCGTTAGAGTTGATGATAAAATATGTATCTAGGAATTGTCTTTTATAATTGTCAGACATTGAACTATATTGGTCCATCAGGTTCTCTTTGCTAGCTCATAATAAATCTTGTAATGGTACAGTGTGCTTTTCTAATAAATTGGTGACTTATGTTAAATTATTAGATTGGCTGAAATTCGATAGGATTAGATAATTTATGTCTATTTATCGGTTGAATTACTTTTGCAAATTAATTCAAGATAAACATGTTGAATTATTGAGATAATATTTATTTTCTATGGGATTATCCAGATATAGTTGTTTTGATCAGATAACCTTTCTATTGGGTTATTTGAATTAAAACTGAGGCTTTATTTAAAATATCTTGGGTGGAAAATAAAAGATTTTTTGAGATTATATTGTCGCAAGTTCGATAGGCCGATCTTCTAGTACGGCCTATCGATGGAGTAAGTTCGATAGGCCAATCTCCAAGTTCGACCTGCCAATTTAACAATTATTTGATTATGCATTTCAGACACGATTTTCATTAAAAATTGATCTAAATTTGAATTTTTGAGGCCTTAGCTAATAATGATTAACCTTAGGTCCGACCTCTATAAATAAGAGGTGAGTTTTCTTAGTTATTTAGATCAGTTGAGAAGTTTAGAGTGAGTGTTTTAGTATGAAAAACTCTAAAACTCCCTAAAAGCTATTGTTCACAATTAAGAACCTTAGCTCTAGGTCTTTTCAATTGGTTAAAAGGAGAATCACCAGAGGAAGAGCTGTACGATGTGTGTCCACTCAGACTCTGATCGTGGATAGAGAATAGCAAAGAAGACCAGTTGGTTAAGGCTTTTCTATAACATTTTTCTCTTCAATGATTGTGGGTGCTCTTCAGCATACAAAAGGTTAGTAAGATCTAGTTAATTTATGTATATAACATGTCAAACTTGTGTTTTGAAAAATACTCTGATTTAAAATTTATAAAATTTTGCTAGGTACTCATTTTCCAACATTGAGTTCATTTGTGTGTTCGACTCCTTTGAGTTGTTTTTAGGTGATACGACTATCTATGTATCGCTAGAATTGTTTCTATGTAGTGTTGTGGTTGTAATGACCTGACTCTTTGAACTGTTACTTAACTTACTTTAATTTGATTTCTTATCTTAATCTTAATCTTAATCTTCCTTACCAGTAAGAAAAATACTAAGTAAATTTTTTTTTCTTAAAAACATACTTAAAATTTTTGTAACTTTTGTTGCAACATAAACTGATAAAACTTTTTCTATAGTACTTGCTAAGAAAACACTTACTTCCTTAAAACTTTTAAAACACCTTTTCAAAACAGAGGAAAACTTCTTTTAATACAGAAAAAATTGATTGTAGTGGCATTTATAGCCCAACAATTGTATTTATTTCATCGCAACATCGAGCTCATCAACTAATCGTACTAGTCTTTTGTAGAACTACCTACAACATTAAGGAACTTATAATGAGCTTTTGCCTAGTAAATTCAAACAAATCTCAAAAAACATAAAAACATTTTTCACAAAGCTTTCCTCTTTCAATCTATTTCGTAAAACATATTTTTCCATAAACCTTTCTCATAAAACATTTTTCGTAAATCCTTTCTCTTAAAACATTTCTCATAAACAGTTTTCATAAAACCTTGTAAAACTTTTGTTATAAAATGTTTTTTTTTTCTATAAAACACTTCTCATAAAACAAGTATCACATAATGTTTCTTATAAAACATTTCTTAAAAAAGAATGCAACCAACATCACAATGCATAATTCCATTTATGCTTTATTATGCTTATCAACTTATTCTCATAACTAATCTTGAACCATGGGCCCAAGTTTACGTACCAAAAGCATAAGGTTATCGTATCATCGAGGCTGTAACATAAATTAACATGATGCTCCTATGGTTTGGGAGGCTGGTGTGACACTTTCTTATCTTGACTTAAGGGTTATCTAATTATCGATCTTATAATCTTAGTAAACATTTTGCATGACATAACTTAATGTCTAAAACAACAAGTATATCAAATGCTGAACATACTGTAAACTATGACACGGTCTTTAAAACATTATGCACAACAAGTGCAAGCATATTTCAAACATATTCAATGTATTTGAAAATCATTTTCTTCATGCTATAGTTGAGGTTTGAAACTTATCTAAATATCGCTTTAGCGTTCCCAAATTATCATTTTTTGTCTATTAGTTGGTTTTATGTCTTGTTTAAACGACACCTGACTATTAGAAACTATCTTGAGACTATATTGTCAGTTTATTTCTGAATTGCTTAAGTTAAATTTTCTTTAGTCAAACTTCGCTTCTCATTGAATGACTTCACAACTAATGTGTTACGAAACATTTTTGGTCTAAAGGTATTTAGTTTAATCGGAGAGCTCAGGATCCATTTTAGCTGTTTTATTAAAAATGACGCCCTTAATAGTTTTTTTTCTTGGAAAATTCCCAATTTCTTTTAAGTTTTAAAACATAAGATTAATTGCTCCCTATAGCTGTATATAAAGCCATCTTTATACAACGAAAAATTTCATTCCACATGGTTTTATAGTTTTTTTTCGAATCACAAAATTCTTGATTATTTTTGCTCCTAGAACCAAAAATAACCATTTTATACTCCAAACGTCTCTTTTTTGCAATGATTAATACTTTCAAAAACTTGTTAGTCAAACTAAAAAGATTTCAAAACTTTTTTCTCATTTTACGGTTTTGAAATTTCATGAATAAATCTCATAAAATCTATAACTTAAAATCTATGTGAAATTTTCAGAAATTGTTTGCAAACCCTTTTAGTTTTGATAGGATCTACAACTTTTATCTTTTAAACTTTTCTACAAATCACATTTTCATGGTGTTTTAGCCATTTCTTAAAATGGGCAGAAAATATATTCCTCTTTTTTGGCTTGGTCTGATTAGAATTTAAAAAAGATTTCTTCACAAAAGTTGTTCGTCTTAATGTTTTCAATAAACCTCATGTTAAGCTAGGAAACTAGTTTGGCCTCTAAATACCTCAAACACTTAAAAATGTCAAAAAACCCTTTAAGCACATCTTTGCACCATGGCATTCCTTAACTTGCTTTTCTAGGTTTTATTCTTATTTTAACACTTTTAAATATGTTATCAAGTACTTAATACTCAAAATAATCATATCATAACACTTTTTTTACATGCCATGGCTAAGAACATTTAATCATACACTTAAATCTTTAGGAAAAAATGCTTAAACATTGTGTTATGACAAAGTTTGTCATACCTTCATTTTTTGCTTAAAACCTTAGTTTTTAAATCTTCTAGTCACACAAGCATTCATAAGATACATAAACAAAATGTACCACATAATCCTTTTTACATGCCATAGTCCATACATATCACAAATTGCATATAAAACACTTGGTGTGCATAAAAGAGCATAAATGTTGTTCTTTCCTTTTGGGACTTGAAAGCTTCTAAAACCCCTTGACATCAAGTTCATATTGTACCATATGAATCCCTTGCAAAACTTGAACAAGAACCCTAAAATAACATAGGAAAAGTTAGGGTTTAACCTTAAAATTCCTTAATCCTCCTTAAGAACACTTGTTCATGCTTCCTTGAATGAGGGAGATTCCTTGCTATGGGCAGGGCTGGGGGGTGGGGGTGGGGTGTGGGGTGTGGAGTGTTGGTGGTGGTGTAGATTTTAAGATAGAGACTTAGGAGAATTCTTGTGGATTAAAAAAACTTTTATTTCAATAATACCCTTAGGTATTTTATAAACTCATTCTAGGGGCTTAAATACCAATAAAAATTTGCTCCTTCCCACTTGTCAAAACCGGGTGGTTTCATAGAAAGAGTGGAAAAGTTTTTCAACTTTTGAGGTGCCCTTGTGGGCCCTATTTTCACCTTTTAATAGTCCAAATTTATGCTGCACTTTGTAATTCCTATATGTTGACACACTTTCAGTGCTGTTAGTGTATTTTTTATGCTATTATAAGTCTCCACAACATTCCATACTTGTCCATATCCTCCACACAATATAATTTTTATACAGCTTAATTCTATACAGTATAATTTCTATATTGTATAATTTTTATACTGTATAATCCTTATTCTGTATAATTCTCAAACTATATAACTTATGTTCTACTTTATTTCTATACTTTGTAATTTTCATATTTTCTATGTAGTATTTTTCTTTTACTATATTTCTATTTAAATTTTTTTCCAATTCATTATGCGATAGTTAAGTTTTCTAGCTTATTTTCCCTTGCTTATTGACTAACTCTCATTTTCATATCTTTTATACTTTGCTTAAGACAATAACATGATATTTAATACTAAAAATCTCATATTCATTCTTACAAAATTTGTCGCAAAAATCAGATTTAAACAATAATCCTCGTAACAAGTATGTTACTCAATATAATTGTTAAATATTAGACTTGTAATGTATCGAGAATTTCTCGGGTATAATAGTGTTTGACCTTAGTACTATTGGTTTCTACCTCTCAATGGATTGAAAGTTCGCATTAGCCTTAATGGTATTGTTGAAGAGCTATAGGTATGCTCAATACTTGATCTGTCATATATCAGAATAAGGCCTAGTTTTTTTTTTTTTTTCCATAAACGTCATTTGAACTTACCAATGAATTTAGTGTTTATTCGGGGTTGAGATACTTTAAGTGTTTGAGAGAGTCATTTAAACTTTAAAATTCGAATCGCAAATAATGTAAAGCCTTCATAAATATCACTCTTTAACCATAATAAAGTGCCCGTTAGTGTAGCCATCTTGTTAAAAGAACTTTAAAAATAGTCGTTATATGTTTGTAGTCTTAGCTACCAAAAAATAAAAAAATAAAAATTTTTGCACACCTTTTGGCCTTAATTTTCTATCATCATTAACACTGATATCAACCAAACTATATGATAAATAATGATATTGAAAATAAATGAGATCCCTTATACTTTAAACTAGAGAAATATCTTTTGCTAAATATTCTTTAACTATAACAAAAGAATGTATTTTTTGTCCTATTCATTTTTTGTAGTCCAAAACACTTGCCTTTGGATGCTTTTTGATGCTTTTTTATTTTTATTTTTATTTTTATTTTTACTTTTTGCTTTTTTCCTTTCATTTAATAATTCTTTTTTAACTTTTTTTTAATATTTTTTTCCACTTTTTTGCTCTATTTCTTTACCATAGTTTCTTATAAATCTTTCTTTCTTTTTAACTTCACTATTTTAATGCTTTACCTTTCTTTTTATTTACCATCATCCTTTTACAAATAGTGTTTTATTTTTTCCTCTGTTAATATTGAGTAGTTTATTCTTTTTTTTTTCTTTTACTTATGTTTTTAGGACTTTATTTTGTCTTTCTTTCTTTTTTCTTTTTTTTTTTAAGTTTTTTGGGTGTTTAATTGTAGTCTCTATTTACAATTTTTTTTCTTTAAAATTTATTTACTTATCATTATTTCTTACATTCGACGCTTTATTTTTTTTCCTTTTTTTTGTTTTGTTTTCTATATTTCACTTCTTTTTTCTTTTTAATTGTTTTACTTTTGTTTTTTTTTTCTTTTTGGTTTCATTTATCCACCCTAGTCTCTTACATTAAATGTTCTTTTATTTTTCCCTTTTGGTTCTTTTTTTATTTTCTTCGTATTTTAGCTTTTATTAATCTTTCTCATATTCCAATATCAATTTTCTCATTGAAATCTTTCTTGTTTTTGATCAATTCTGATTTACATCATGATTAAAAAGAATCTAACACAATAATAAATCTAATGACACATGAGATTTAAAAAAATAACATAAGAGAAAGGCAATTTTAAAAAATAAAAGTACATATTTGTAATAAAAAATTTTAATTTTATTATTAGTCTAAATCTGATTTGTTCTTTTTTAAAAAAATATTTTTGGAAGCATTTGTGTGTTTTTTTTTATTACTCTACTCCTCGTAAAACCCCACCCGATGCCCATACTTTATTTTGACTAAAATTAAAGAATTTACTAATTAAGGGATTAAAACCATATATTTCATAAATCTTATATTCCTTAGATCCTGAAAGTGAATGTCAAAGACTAAAATAAATTAACTGCATCTCGTAGGCCAAAAGATGGATATTGTGCAACTTTTTTTTTGAATCTCTAAACCAAAATTTTTCTCCTATTTAGTTTTTATTCATGCCCGTGCCTAAACTAGTTACGAAAAAAGTTTGACTATATCACTTTGCAATAAAAAAAATAAGGCTTTAAACAACTTAGAATAATATATGAAAAAGCATTAATCTCTAACTTTTTTAGAAAAAAAATAATATTTTTTGACGTTAGAATTAAGGCAAGACATTGATGGTGATTTTGAGTAAAACTCATTAAAAAAGAGAAATATAATTACTTTAAGGAGACGTTTGGTATGCAGTAATCCTGATGTGGGAATGAGAATCTTACATATTCCCATGTTTGGTGTGCAGTAATCTGAGTTTGGATTCCTGGGAAACTCATTCCCATGGGATTAAGATTACTTCATTTTAGGTTAATCTGAAGCCCATTCAACAGGTGATATTCATATTCCTAGGAATCTCAAAACTATAAAAATCTCGCCTTTTTTCATAATGATGATGATAATAATTATATTATTATTAAATTATTATTATTATAATATTTTTATAAATTAATATTTCTATGCAATATAAATATAAAAATTATATCAATATAAAATAATAATTTGATAATAATGTTAATAATAACATTAACAATATTAATAATATATAATATATTACATATACAATATCTAAATATAATATATATTATTATTAATTAATATTAGAATATAATATATATAAATACTATAATAATAAAA
>CAMOHE010038429.1:0-21227 GCA_946598075.1 Artocarpus hirsutus | reverse complement strand
ATGTCTAGGTTCATTGAATCTGACATTATCTAGATTATCTGAATTATATTCGAATTACTGACATTATCTAGATTTTCTAAATCAGATTTGAATTACAGACATTATCTAGATTATCTGAGTCATATTCGAATTACAGTTTATCCTATTTATAATCTGACTCTATCTCGAAGTCAACAGATATATATATATATATATCTGCTTTAGGGTTTTTAGTCGAATTAGGAAAAAGAAGGTGTTCTATCATTCTAAAAGGGAGAAAAACATTAAAACCCTAAAAATTAGAGAGAGTCTTTTAACGCAAAAAAAGGGTGCTAGCACACCAATTCATTTTTGAGAGAGTCTGTTCGTGTGGATACCTGTAGAGGACGTTGCTCTAAGTAACAATGTCTGAATCCGATTCTGATTACTAAAAGCTCGAGTTAGGGTGTCACCGGAGTGAACCCACTCTCTCCCTTCCAGAATCTTGCCTTTTTGTCATCCTGGTAAGATTCTGACTTTCTTATCAATCTAATCGAATTGTATGGATCCTGCGAGGGTTTTGTGGGAATTAATTTTTTATTTTCCGCTGCGTATTTGAATCACAAAATCCAACAAAACCCAACACATGTCACCACCCATACTTTGGGGCGTGATAGAATGGTATTAAAGCCTAGGTTATGAACCTTGGAAATTTTGCACACATAAGTACGACAGTAAAAAGCCTTATCCAATTTTGTTTTTAGAAACCAAGCGAATGGCACTTGGGCTTCTTCCAGCTATGGCTAATGCGAATTCTATGAATGAGGGAAGCATGGTAGAGGCTACATTTGCCGCTCTTCGATAGATGGTTGTGAGGTCTAGACTTGGAAGTTCTGAGGCAGATGGCTAGCATGAGTGCTTTAGAGAGCTTTGGCGTGCATCTATTCTAGCTTTTGATGGAAATGGGAGTCTACAGGTGGCTAAATATAGGTTAAACTTAGTATTATATCTAGTGGAATTTGCGACTTATAAGTTGGCAAGCAGTGCTGGCACCTGGTAAAGTAAGAAAAGCATCTAGAGAATGATAGGAATATCGACGGGGAAAGATTCGAGGAATTATTCTATGAGCATTATTTTTCGTAGGGATAGAAGGACTAGAAGGTCTTTAAATTCTACCAGATGGGATAAGGGTGACATGACGATTTAGGAACACGAGGTAAAGTTTGATGAGTTGGCCAAGTTTGTTCCGTTTGTCGTGAATTTTGAACTTGAAAGGTGTATCGAGTTCCAAGAAGGGTTCAAGATATCCACTGGATGGCAACTAGTGGCCTTATGACTTCAGAGTTTTGGTAAGTTAGAGTCGTTAGCTTTATTGTTAGGAGGAGATTACGCTCTCTACTATGAGGACTAGGCGAGAACATCAGGAAGACCCCAATGGAGCAACAGGAGAAATAGAGATCATGAAGCTTAGGTAAAAAATTAGCATGGTAGTGTAGTAAAGAAAACAACAGATCATCTAGTAGCAGACGAAGCAACCTTTGCCATTTCTGCTAGCAGCTGGGACACATTGGGAGAAACTGCCCAATAAGGAGTTATAATACCCCGAAATTAATTAAATGTTATTAATATATAAAAATGGTAGATTAGTGTGCCATAATGGGTATTTTAAACTTAATTTGATCATTTTGTGAAGTTTCTAAATTAATGTTATTTTCGATTCTTTTAAATAATTTTTAGTTACTCTTAATTATTTCAATTGTTATTTTAAATACTAAAAACAAAACAATTTGTCAAATGACTAACACGTCCCACTTTGGAAAACCACGTGCAGGACATGGTATTTTTGAAAACAGCCTTCCATTTTCTTTATAAAATCTCTCACTCTCTCTTTCTCTTTCTCACTCTCACTCACACTCTCTCTTTCCTCTCTCTCGCTTGTCACTCTCTCTCTCTCTCTTTTTTCTTTTGGTCTCTCTCTTTCTCTCATTCTCTCTCAAAAATTTTGAAACAAAATTCAAGTTCAAGATTCGGGTTAGTGGATTGAAGGCTTGGGAACGCGATTGAGCAACCACAAACTCGATTTAAAGGTTTGATTCGAGGTTAGTTTCTAAATTTTCAAAATTTTTTAAAATTTTTAATTTTTCTTGCATTTCAAAATCTAAGCTTTTCTAAGCTTAGAAAACCTTCAATCTAGGTTATATGAACTCAGAATAACAAGAATACAAACTTTGTTTCATCTAAAACGGATTTAAATCAAGATTTTTTATTTTTCTCCATTTTTCCCTATTTTTAGATTTATTTGAAAATTTCGTTTAAAACTTGTTTTAAAGCATTAAAAAGTAATCTACTATGTTTTTCTATCAATTATGATCATTACCCATGCCTGAGAATTGAGAAAAATAGGTTAGAATTGAAGATTTGGGCTCGGGGAGGCCGAGACCCATGCTTGGAAAATTCTATATTTTTTCCAGATTGGCAGGCCGAACTTTGTGTTCGGCAAGCCAGATTCATGTGTTTGACAAGCCGAATTCATTTGACTGAAAGGCCAAACCTGGAAAAGTTTGGCCGACTAGACTTGGTTTCTTGGTAAGCTGAATTGTGCAGTTCAGCCGGCCGAACCAGAGCGATTGGCAGGCCGACCGGACGTGGTGAAATTTTGTAAATTTTCACCTGTTTTCATCATTTTGAACCCTGATTTGAATTCCAACTTGTAAATTGATTTTAGAAACCTAAATGCACACTAGGACACCATGAGATGATTTAGTGACATAGAATATCTCATGCTAGATACTAATAGATCTAGTTTCCATTTAAGGTTGTACGTGGATCTGTAGAGCTAACGTATAACAGACCGGGATTAAGGCATGGAACACCGACACGAGTATCGAGGTAGGACTTCTACCCCTTTTCTTTGGTAACCTGATTTTAAAGTGATTTTGGCCTAAAAAGGGATTTTTATCAAATGTTTTTCAATAACTGATTGAAAGAGGGTTTTATTGAATGTTTCTATAAATAGTAGATTGAGGTGGGTTTTATAATAAACCTCATAATGAATGTAAATAATTATATTCGGTAAAAAGAGATTTTAATAATCATTAAAAGATATATAAATATATATATATATTTAGGGCATGATGCAATATCAGAGATTAGGTCGTGTAGTGTGTGACCTTTAGGATAGGTCCCGAAACCCAGTTAGGCCACTACAATGGTGATTTACATATGGTTTGTCGAGGAAAAGAACATGGTATTTTTCTGGTCGACCTATTTAAACTATTTTGGTAAGGAAAGTTTTTATTAATTTTCATCTATTTATTTATTTGTTTTGGTTCGTTTTCTACATACTTATTTGAATGATGAAATTTCTTTTAAAATTAAATATTTTCAAATTATAGTCCTACTGAGCCTTTCGCTCACATTTTATTTGTTTTAAAATCTTACCCCTTAGGTGGATATTAGCTTAGGATTGGAGAAGAGTCCACTGCCCAGACTTGCGACCAATAGAAGATTTGGGTAGGTTGTAGAACAAACAATTCAAGGTATGTATAGTTCTTAACTTTCTCTTTTACCTTAGACTATGGTTGTATTGTAATATTATTAGTACTATGTGTTCGTACAAGATGTGGGTCAGTAGGACCCATTCTTGTCTCACCTTTTATTTTATTATTTTATTATCTCGTTATCATTTGTTTTATTCTATTTATTTTATTTGTTTGAATATTATTACTGCTCGTTTTAAATAAACGATTTTTAAAATTATCACATTTTTGTTTGTAAAATTAATTCTAAAACTCAAATTTTATTTTAATCTATATTTAATTAACTTAATTAATCCACCACATCACCTCTTATCCTCTGGGGCGTGATAGGAATGCTCGACATAGATTCTAGACCGAAGAAGGTGCAAGTCGTCAGCCTCAACTAAGTCCTTACCTCCACCTCAGTAACTCCCTCATCTTTAGCTTCATTAGTTTTCTACACAGTAGTATTGGCTAATGGACCTAGGGCGTAGCAACGCTAGCAGAGGAAAAAGGAAAGGTTCTAGTTCGAGTTCATGCCATGACTTTACGAAGTTTAGTTGCTTAGACCAACGACGTGAGAGTCGACGATATGGTTCCAATTTCTTAGTCTTGAATTTTGGTTTTCTTTGATATTGGTGCCATTTATTCTCTCGTTACGAGTTCAGTTGTGCATGCCTTGGGATTAGAAATAGAGAAATTTGATGAACCCTTTAGTAATTACCTCACCCTTGGGGTAGGTGTGTGTGTAAACCATGTATGTGTAGACCTAGAAAGATAATGATTGGGATGAGACTTTGGAAGGTGATTTGATTATAATCTCCATGAGCACTTATGATGTGATCTTAGGAATGGAGTGGTTGTTCAGATATAATGCAACCATAGATTGACACCTTAGAGAGGTAACCCTAGTGATTGATAGGGGACAACAATTGCTTACCAAGGTGATAATGATCGAGTAATGAGTGATCGACCCATGAAAACGTGTCTAGGTGTACAAGAAAACCTAGCATGCTATATATTTATATATAGATATATATATATATTCTTCTTTTAGATTTAAAAGAGGAGTCTAATACTGTGAGAAGAAATGCAACAATACCGTTGGCTTATGAATTTAGTGATGTCTTCCTCGACAAGTTATTTAGATTAGCATTACATCGAAAGATTCAGTTTGGTATCGAGTCATACCCAGGGACTGCTTTGATTTCTAAAGCACTGCATCAATTGGCATGGGTAGAAATGAAGGAAATGAAGAAATGACTTTATGAACTTGTAGATAAAGGATGCATTTAGGGTGGCATGGGATGCACCAGTTTCATTCGCCAAGAGTCATGATGGTTTCTGGTTATGCGTTGACTATCGACAGTTGAATCGAGTCATTGTGAAGAATAAATATCCACTGCTCAAGATCAATGGGTTGTCTGGCTAGTTTGGAGGTTCCTAATATTTCTCAAGGACAGATTTATGATCTAAAAAGCACTAGTTGCATGCCATGGAGGTTAGGCTTTAGGGGCATATCGTCTACAAGCAGGGTATCTTAGTAGATCCATCTGAGGTAGAGGCTATAGTATGGTGGGAATGACCGGAGGACATGGCCAAGGCTATAGCTTTCTAGAACTTGAGGGTGCTACAGGAAGTTTGTGAAGGAATCTTGAAGATAGCGGCTCCATTGATGTGGCTGACCAGGAAAAGTGTTAGGTTTGAATAGAATGAGAAATGTGGATGCACTTTCCAAGAGTTGAGGAATTGGTTGACTACCACTTTTGTATTGACTACATCGAGCAATGATGAGTTTTATGAGGTGTACACTTACGTAGGTGGATGAGGAATCGGATGTGTATTGATGCGACATAGATGAGTTGTGACTTATGAATTGCGACAGTCAAGGCTTCACCAGTAGTATTACCCTACACATGATTTAGAGCTCACTGCAATGATTCACGCTTTAGGGATCTGGAGACGCTACTTGGATGGAGGGTTTTATTGGGTTACAAGAGCTTAAGGTATTTGTTCACTCAAAGGGATTCGAATTTGAGACAATAGAGATAGATAGAACATATAAAGGACTAGAATTACTCATTGTAGAATCATTCGGGTGAGACCAATGTGGTTGCAGACGCACTTAGTAGGGAGTCTTCAAGGATCCTAGCATGCTTGGCATTAGAAGATCAGAGAAGAGATGCTATCGTGAGCGAGTATGGCTGTAGTGCCATAAAGACCTCAATTAGGTATCAGTATATCATGTAAGATTGGCTTCAATGCTTACTCAGATAATAAAGCAAACTTAATGGCAGGACCAGCATCTACAGGTAATGTGAACGTGAATATAGAGCAGGAAGTAGTTTGAAGAATGAAGGATTTTTGCAAATGGGTCATTGCAAGCTCAGGGGACATCTAGCGGTGTCTGTAATCGAGGGAGTGGCAAAGGCTTTGATGGACAAAGTTCTCAAGTCTCAGTTCACTATTTGTCTAGGGAACATGAAGATATATCATGATTTGCAGAGGTAGGGCTTATGGTGAAGTAAGAAGAAAGGTGTTCAATAGTACATGGTTCGTCTCCATGTAGCAGTCGAGCATTAGGAATCCACTAATCAGTTTCAGCCGCTTCCCATTCTAGGATGAAAATGGGAGCTTGACACAATGGATTTCCTCATCAATATGCCAACTATGGAGTAAAGGCACGATGCGATTTGTGTCATGGTTGGCTGGTTGACGAAATCGGTGTATTTCATTTCCTACCTTTAGGTCATCATGTTCGAGACAAGTTCTTGGAGGAGTTTTCTAGAAGCTTTAGGCATAAACTTGGATTTTAGTGTGGCTTTTCATCCTTAGACTAATAGGCAGTCCGCATTAGTTATTTAGATTCTTGGGGACATATTACATATGCATGTATTGGATTTTGGCAAGAATTAGAAGAGATATTTGCATCTGGCAGAGTTGCTTACAACAACAGTTGACAAGTAAGCATCAGGATAGCACTGTTCGATGCACCATATTGGCGACTATGTCGATCGCTAGTGATTCGGGCTGGACCAGAAGACAAGATCATTATTGGACCTAAAGAGACCATCAGATACAATGAAAAGGTTACCACAATTTGTGGTCAGTTGAGAGCTGCTCATAGTAGGTGGAAGAGTTTTAACCGATAGAAGACGTCGACCTCTAGGACTCCAGGTAGGGAATTATGTTTTCTTAAAGGTTTCACTGTGTAGGTAAGTTTCACATTTCATTGTGAATGGGGATTTTGCACTAAGGTGTATCGGATCATTCAAGATTTCTAAACGTTTTGAAGTGATCACTTATCGCCTTGATCTTCCTCTCAAACTCTCTCACATGCGTGTCATATTTCATGTGTGTTGATGCTTCGAAATGTCCACCAAACCAAGCAAGATTGTCTTAATTCATGGTGTATAGATTTAGGAAGACGCAACCTACGAAACAGTGTTGGTTTAGAATATCAATCAAAAAGTGGTAGGTCTGTGACGCCATGACGTTCCATTAGTGAGAGTGGTGTGGCAACACCATGGGGCTAATCAGGCAACCTGAGAATTAGAGTCAACTGTGTGGGAGTCATACACATATTTATTTTGTTTTTTTAAGTTGGTTTTTGAATTTTGAGGATGAAATTTCTTTTAGGAGTGGAGAGCCATAACGCCCCGAAACTTTATTAAGTATGATTAGTGTGCTACATGGTAAACTAGTGTGCCAAATTTGTAATTTGTTTTATATATAATTATTTTGTGAAGATTTCCCAATAGATTTGAATTTTAAATTACCTTAATTATTTTCATTATTTTATTGGTCATTTTGAATTTTTAAAGCAAAACAATTTGTAAAATGCCAAATACATCCTTTTTGTAAAACTGTGGACACACACAGTTTTCCTCTCTAGTTTTACTCTCCCTCCCGTTATTTATTTCTCTCTTTCCCCTCATCTCTCCTCACTTTCTCTCAACTCTCTCTCTCTTTTTCCATGCTCTCTTTCTCTTTCTTCCTTTATGTGTTTTCCCTCTCTCCCTCTTCTCTCTTTGATTCAAAAAAAAAATTTGAATCCAAGCTTTGATTCTTACTTGGAGTGGAGGTCAAGGAACGTGATTAAGCTTTTGCAAACTTGTTTTAAAGCTCCGATTTGAGGTAATTCTTTTATTTTCAAATTTTTAAGTTTTGCTCAAAATTTTCTAAATCTTTTTGAAATGTTGTGATTCAAGTTTTTTAAGCTTAGAAAACTATAAACCTACGTTAGTAGAACTCATAACATCTAGAATCTAGGTTTGGTTTGATGAGAAATGGATTTAAATCAAGTTTTTTCATTTTTTCTATTTTTCTCATTTTCAGATTTCTTTAAAAATCTCTATGCAAATCTTGTTTAAAAGCATTTAAAAGTGTTTTAGTATGTTTTTTCTATCATATATGAATGTTTTCTATGCTTGTGAATTGAGAAAACAGGTTGAAAAGGAAGATTAGAGCTTGGGAGGCCGAATCTCGAATTTGGAAATTTTTTAGATTTTTCTAGTTCGATAGGCCAAACTCAAAGTTCAATAGGCTGGATTCATAAGTTCGATAGGCTAGATTCATGAGTTCGGCAAGTTGGACTCATCCCTTCGACAAGCTAAACCTAAGAACAGTTTGGCAGGCCAGTTCTAGTTTTCTGATAGGCCGAATTGAATAGTTTGGTAGGCCGAACTAGGAAATTCTATAGGCCGATTGGGCCTCGCAAAAATTTGTCATTTTTCACCCGTTTTCGCTATCTTAAACCCAAATTGAGATTTTAACCTTAGAATATGATTTTACAGTCATAACTGGTACACTAGAACACCATGAGATAGCATAGTATTGTAGAATACTCTAAGTTAGATATTGATAAAGCTTAGTTTACATTTAAGGTCATTTGTGGTTCCATGGAGCTAACATATAGCAGGTTGGGACTGCGGTGCTAAGTCACGATATAAGATATCTAGGTAGGACTTTTACCCCTTTCTTGGTAGCCAGCTTTTTAATGATTTTGACCTTAAAGGATTCTTCTAAAATGTTTTCAATAAATGATAAAAGTTTTAAATGTTCTCACGAGGGGCTCTAGCAACAAAATGATTCTTTTAAAATGATTTCTCACAAAATGATTTCTTTCAAAACGGATTTCAAGGAACGGTTTAGATAAACTTTTTAGTATTTTCATTACTTGCCTAAGAATGAGTGTTCATAATGAATCAAATATTGAATGTAATTGAGAATACTTAATAACATGGGATTTAAATAGTGATAAATACATAAGGGCATGATGCCATATCGAGAGATTGGGTAATGTAGAGTCGACCTTGGGAACAGGTCTCGAAACCCAGCTAGGCCACTATGATGGTGACTTATCTGGTTTGCCCGAGAAAGACAATAAGATTCGTTCTAAACGAGCAAAGAACAGTTTTGGTAAGAGCAATTTAAATGAATTATTTGTTCATTTACTTATCTAATTCTTTTTTTCTAAATACTTTTTTGAATATGAAATTTTATATTCAAATTAATGTTTTCTAAATTTTAGTCCATTGAGCCTTCCGCTCACATTTTCTCTATCTGTTTTAAAATTTGTTACCTCTAGGTTAAGTACAGCTTAGGACCGATAGGGAGGCAACTAGGCAACAAGTGAGTTGCAGGAATACCGTTTTAGTTTATTGCTTTATTTATGTCAATGCATGTATTATTTAAACTTTTATCCCTTATGTTGGACCGTGATTGTAGTATTTTATTGTCAATCTATGTGTGTGCACTCATATGGGTCCAGTGAGGCCCGACTTATGTTTGGATGTCTTTAACATTTACTTTCTAAGTAACTATTTCAAAATAATAATAATTGTTTTAAAAATGTTTTTAAACTATCATGTTTTTCAAAAAATAGAAAAAAATAATAACAGAAATCATTTATGGTTTTTTATTTAAAAACTTGCTTTAATTAACTTAATTGATCCTCCATGTCACCACCTGTACTTTAGGGTGTCACATTGTTGAATTATTAGGAATATTTATTTTCCTAGAGATTATTTAGATATGATTGTTTTTATCAGATAACTTCTTGATTGGATTATTTGATTTAAAACTGAGGCTCTATCCCAAGAATCTCAGGTGGAAAATTAAGATTCACAATGATCATTTATCATAAGTTCGGTAGGCCGATCTTTAAGTTCGGCCTGCCAATGGAGTAAGCCCTATAGGCCAATCTTCCAGTTCGGCCTACCGACCGAGCGATAAATAGATCATGCATTTTCATAAGGATTTTATTTGATATTGATTCTGATTCAAATTTTTGAGGTCTTATCTGATAAGGACTGACCCCTGGCCCAACCTCTATAAATAGGGGAGTAAGACTCATTATTATTTAGAGCAGTTGAGAAATCTAGAGTGAGACTCTGTTGGAGAAACTTTGAAATTCCCTAGAAAGCTATTGTTCACACATCACAAACTATAGCTTTGGGTTTTCTCAATTGGTTGGAAGGAGAGACTCTTGGTGGAAGAGTTGCATGAGTGTGCCCACACACACACACCGATCATGGATAGAGAATAGCAAAGAAGACTAGTTGGTTGAAGCTCTTCTAGAACGTTACTTATCTTCAAGGATTGTGGAGCATCTTCGACATACAAGGTTAGTAAGATCTGGTTAATTTATGCATATAGCGTATCAAACTTGTGTTTTGAAAAATACTCAGGTATAAAAAATTTTAAATTCTATTGCATACCTTTTTTTTTTTTTTAACAAAACTTAGCTCCATAATCAGGCAATACAGAGGCTGAATATGACCTCTATAAACAAAGAAGTGATCCCACGAATCACACACCCTTTGCACTCTAAACATTTGCATTTTTTCTCTCTACTTTCTTTCTCTAAATCCCTTTCTTTCTCTCTGTCCCATTCTTTTTCACCTCAATTTTTGTACAATTTCATTTTATAGTAAAACCCCAAAAATTTATAGTGGACATAGTCTCTATTTTGAAGGTGAACTGCTATAAATCCACATGTCTATTTTTTTTTATTGCATTTTACACTTTGTTCTCATTCTAGATTGACTTTAAGCCAAAAAATTAACTTTCTCCCGATCGATTCCAAGGAGCAACCGTTGGTCCTTAAGGAAATTTAATTGTAGTATTGACCCTCTACAATACTATTTCGATATTTGCTTGATAAATTACAAATACTTGTACATCAAGAGATTCCATATTTAAAATTGTTTGACCTAATCCTAATCTTTCATGTCTACTATTACTTTAAAATTCTCATAATAATGAACAAAAAAGTTCCAACTTATCAAAACCTATTTCCAAAAATGGTTATCTTGTTGTTTGAAATTTTAAATAAAAGAATTGCTTTGTTAGAAAAATAAAAAATAAGGTTAATTACACTGACTGTTAGGATAAATGCCCTTAAAGCATGTGATATTTTTGTAAATGGACATATATAAATATGAATAAAGTGATTTTTTTTATTATGCCTGTATTTTGAATTCTTTATGAATATCATTAAAATTTCATAAGTATGAAATCATTAATTGAGCATTATTAGTATTGGTCATTTCTATTGAAAATGGAGTGCTCTTATTCAAACCATTAATATAGTGAGTCATTAATATTAGACATGTATGCCCTAAGGAGTAAAAATATAATATGCTTTTGAAGACATTTTTATCAATAAAGAATTCATTTATTATTAATTAATCAAATCTTGTCCTCTTTACATTCATATTTGTTGAATGTATGATAAGCAAAGAATAGTCTGAGACTGTCGGTCTAAACCTTTAAGAATTGGGCATATGATGGATAGATTACGTGGAATACACGATTCTTAAGGTGACAGTCTAAATCATAATATCCGTAATCGAGGAAAAAAAGTTAGGCACTTTATTCATGCAAAGATTATTATGTTGTCTATATCCCTATTGGGAGATGGTTTATCTTGACCATCGGAGGAGGACTCCGTGAATAGAAACATTGACACGTTGTCATAGGTGACGATGTGTTCCATTGGGACATAAAGATAATTGATTTGGATTAATAATTCTGTCTTGGCAAATCGATTTACTTCAGACAATCATTTGCATAGTATCTTATTCCTGAGATAAATAGTGGGCCTGTTGTCTTGACTTGTGTATTTTGATGTACCAAAGGGTGACACCCACATTTTAATAGTGGTATCCATGCCAGTATGTTGGAGGCATGACTCTTGATAGCGTAGACCTGTTACTCATAGATATGGAATCTATAACTCCTCTTTAGGAGTAGTGATATTCTCTTATATGCATTATCCTATAATTGAAAAACTAGAGCGCTTAACCATTTAGATACATAGGTGTAACTGAGACTGTCTTTAGATGGTAAGTTTTCCGATGGTGGGATATCGGGAAGGTAAGATCGAACTTATCCTTAAGCCGATTATGGATAATCCTATGGGGATACGATACACTATGATATGTCATGGAGACTTAACTATACAGGCTTCGTAATTCTATATAGTTCGAGAGTGCAGCTTCAAACTTTTAGTGGAGTAGCATTGGAGTTGATAATTATGAAATGTATATCTAGGATAGTGGGTTTTATAATTATCAAAAGCTTGAACTATATAGGTCCATTTGGTCCTCTTTGCTAGCTCACAAAATCCTGTAATGATACGACGTGCTTTTCCAATAATTGGTGACTTATGTCAGATTTATTAGATTGGTTGAAATTCAAAAGAATCAAATAATTCATTATGTTTATCGGTTGAATTAATACTGAGACAAAATTAATTCAAGATAAACTTATTGAATTATTAGGATCAGATAATTCTTGTTTGTTTATCAGTTGATTTAATTTTAGATAAATTAAATCAAGATAAACTTGTAAAATTATTAGGAATCTATTTATTTTCCTAGAGATTATCTAGATAAAGTTGTTTTAATTAGATAACTTCTCTATTGGGTTATTTGAATTAAAATTGAGGCTTTATCCTATAGAATCTTGGGTGAAAAATAAAAGATTTGTTGAGATTTTTTCAGTAGTTTAGCATGCCGATCCTAAAGTTCGGCCTGCCAATTGGGCAAGTTTGGAATATCATACTATAAAATCACACGTGATTTAGATCAATTGGATTTGTTGAGATTTCATGCCTATACGTTAGATAAAAATCACACGTTTTTACGCAAATTTCATCCCATATTGATCTGAATTTGATTCTAATTCAAATTTCTATGACCTTATCTAATAAGGAATAACCCTAGACCCAACCTCTATAAACAGAGAATGAGTCTCACAAGTTATTTAGATCAATTGAGAGATTAAGAGTGAAACTCTGCTGGTGAGATTCTAAAACTCTCTGAGAGCTTTTGTTCACAAATCACGAACACTAGCTTTAGGTTCTCTCAATTGGTTGGAAGAAGAGTCACCTGGTGGAAGAGCTGTGAGCCCATACTCACTCCGATCGTGGATAGAGAATAGCAAAGAAGACCAGTTGGTTGAGGCTCTTCTGGAACATTACTTCTCTACATGGATTTCAGGAGCTTTTCGGCAAATACAAGATTAGTAAGATCCGGTTAATTTATACACATAGCTTGTCAAACTTGTGTTTTAGAAAATACTATGATATAAAAATTTTAAAATTCTATTACGTACTATTTTTTCAACAATTGGTATCAAAGCCATAGTTTTTACGTAAATTTACGAGTTTGTGATCATATTATATGTATAAATTATGTGATCTTGATCTCTTATATGCTTGAATCTAATTTTATAGAGAGTTGGCACTCTAGGTTTCTATATATTTTATATGTTGTCATGGATTATGTGGTGAATATTTATTAATTAATTATGGTTGATTAAATTATTATTAAATTATTTATTAATTAATTGATACCCGTTATGGTTCCTTAGAGGTTAGAATGTGTATCCAGGTTTTTCATGTAATTAGATGGCAGACTATCATCTCTATCTAGGAATTATTGTTTAATTTTAAATTTGAAAAAATTTTGTAATTAAATAATTATTTGGAGAAGACGGACCTAGAAGATGGATGATGGCGTTCCTAGGTATTTCTTGAGTCTCTAATTTTATGTTTTCGGATTGTTGAAAATAAAATTGATGAATTGCATTAAAATTTGTATTTTCTAGAAAGGGTGATTTTTTGCTCGGTCGGCATGCCGAACTCTTAGTTCGGTCGGCCGATGGTTGCAGATCGACAGGCCAGACGTGAGGTTCGACAAGCCAAACGTGAGGTTTGACAAGCCGTCAGCCAGGTAGAAATCAGGTGGCTCTCGCGGTAGGCCAAACTTCTGGTTCGGCAAGTCAATTAGTCATGAATCGGTAGGCCAATCTGTGAAGATTGGCAGGCCGCTGGGTCATGACCGACAGGCCGATCACACAGATCGGCTTGCTGTTAGAGAACTAGAAATTTTTCCATAAAAGGTACAGTTTTTCAATGTAGTTTTAATTTTATTTTTAAGACAATTCTAAGAAACATTAAATATGGATTTGAACAAAAATTTGGAGTATTTGATTCATATGGGATTGAAGACTTGAAGATGCACATTACATGAAGAAAGATACAGCTTGGAGATTCAAGGATGAAGAATCGATAATATGTTTCGATTATTTTCTTGTAATCTTTGTTTTTCTATTCTCTAGGGTGGAACCATAATGTTACTGTTATTTATTATTTTGCTTGTAGCTTTGCTTGATTGCTTTGCTTGTCTGCATTATAATATGTTTTGTCATGTTTATTGATAACATGCCATATAGAATAAGGAGTGTTGCTCAATTAAAATTGTTCATGCATGTCTTTTAAAATAAAACCTTGATTACAAAAAGATTGAGTGGGAGAAGGTTTTTGAAGAGAGGACCTAAGGTCTCCATCATTGGTCCATAGGAAGAACATGGTGGTCCTAACCCCTAGGAAGGGATTTCTATCATGTACCAGATTGGATTTCTAAGTGGATAAGCTATTTTAGCATGATTTATGGTTGCACACCCCGGGTGGTGATTATAAATCATGGATAAAATATGAAAACGATGGTTATATATTCATGTTAATTTTATTATTAACCTCCCCTAGGAGCTCTGTTAATAAAATTAATGGCCAAAAAAACGATTATTAATATATGCTAGATCACCTAGATGGCATATATTAATCAAGAGGGGATCCGTGTTCGTGATTGAATTTGGCATGACTCCCCTAGGAGCTTGTTGAATTCTGAGTTGGGAATTATCGTTGTAAGGTTGTGATATTTTCAAGGGTTTAACACATAAACACATTTGTATCATTTCACATGATTGTATTATCTTACTAAATTATTATGATGTGTTTGCTCATGTTTAGTATATAATTCTTTATTGTAGATTAAAAATGTCTAAAAATGCTTTATCTTCAATACTTGACAAAAACCTATTAACCGGAGAGAATTATGATGATTAGAAACGGAAACTAGATATTGTCCTTTCCTTTGAGAAACTAAAATTTATGCTGACAACCTCTTGTCCTCCCAAGGCTACGAGAGACTCAACTAATGAGCAATTCCAAGCATACGATTGCTGGAAAGATGCAAACGATCAAGCCCGCTGCTATGTTATGGCCAGCATGAATAATGTGCTATAAGTTCAACATGAAGATTATGAGACTACGAAGTAAATCTTGGATAATCTTGAAGACATGTTTGGAGGCCAGGCCATAACAAAGCGGCAAGGGGTTCTTCAAAAACTCTTAAACTATAAGTAGAGGCTGGGGACATCTATAAAGGAGCACAAGATGTTGGTCATGGGTTACCTTGCTGAGGCTCAAACCAATGGAACCGACATCGATACTGAAACTTAGATGACTATGGTGTTTGGGACTCTATCTAAAGAATTTATTCCTTTTAGAGCTGCTTTTAATTTAAGCAATAGATGGGATATGACCTTAACAGAATTAATGAAACTGTTACAAGAGTTAGAACTGCTGATCTGGGAGTCTCTTGCTGGTGGCGAGGCCAACATGGTAGCTGCTTCTGGTTCCATTCCCAGCTTTAGGAATGGAAAGAAGCAACAGGCCAAGAATAGGAAGTCTTCTGTTCCTGCTAACAACAAGAGCAAGAAAAAGAAGAAGAAGAACCCGAAGATGCTTAAGAGCTTCTTCAGTGGGAAGGTTGAGCACATCAAGAAGCATTGCAAGGACTTCCTTTCCAAAGGAGGCAGGTGTGATCTTTTGTATTTAGAAACTTGTTTAGTTGAGGAATCCAATGACATTTGGGTTATAGATTCTGGTGCAACTAATCATATTTGTGTTTCTCTACAGGGTTTCAAAGAAACGAGAAGTCTGCTTTATGAAGACTTACGCTTTGGATGGGCAATGGAACCTTGGTCTTAGCGGAAGTAGTGGAAGACGTCCATCTTTATTTTGATAATTATAAAAATTTAATTTTGCGAGATTGTTTTTATGTTCTTAAATTTAAGAAGAATTTAATTTCTGTAGCTTGTTTATTTAAAGACTCTTATTTAGTTTCTTTTAATAATAAAGTGGTGATTCGTAAAAACAAATCTTTTATCTATTCTGGATGGATGCAAAATAATCTATATTTTATCAAACCTAAGATGGACTTGCTTAATGCTGAGATGAATGATAATAACTCTAGAAGGCTTAAAACTTCTCACTCTAATAAGACTTATCTTTGGCATTTGCACCTTGGTCACATTAACCTGAATAGGATTCAAAGGCTGGTAAGAGATGGGCCTGTAAGTCACTTAAAGGTGGAATCTATACCTCAATGTGAATCTTGTTTGGAGGGTAAAATGACCAAAAGATCATTCGGGTCTAAGGGCAATAGGGCCGAAGGGGTTCTTGAACTTGTGCATAGTGATGTTTGTAGATTGATGAACATCCAAGCACGAGGAGGGTATGAGTACTTTGTCACTTTTATTGACGATTACTCAAGGTATGGGTATGTGTACCTGATGCACCACAAAAGCGAAACTTTTGACAAGTTCAGGAAGTTTTGAGCTGAAGTGGAAAGACAATTGGGTAGACCCATAAAGGCACTTTAATCTGATCGAGATGTGGAATACCTATCTGATGAGTTTCTGGGACACTTATTAGAAAATGAGATTTTATCCCATTTAACTACGTTGGGCACTCTACAACAAAATGGCGTAGCGGAGAGAAGGAATAGGACTTTATCAGACATGGTCAGGTCCATGATGAGTTATTCATCATTGCCTTTGTCCTTTTAGGGATATGCACTATAAACTGCATGTTATCTTTTGAACAATATGCCTTCAAAATCGATCCCTAAAACTCCTCATGAGTTGTGGACAGGCAGGAAGACATCCTTAAACCATATTCATATATGGGGATGTCTCAGCTCATGTCCTATTTAAGGATGCGAATAAGTTGGAAGCACGTTCAAAAGTTTGCATGTTTGTAGGATATCCAAAAGGGACTAAAGGGGGTTATTTCTATAACCTAAAGGAAAATAAAGTCGTGGTTTCAACTAATGCAACTTTCCTTGAGGAGAGTTACATGGACGACTTTAAGCCTCGAAGAAAAGTAGTGCTTGAGGAGTTTAGAAGTGATCCAATCACTCCAGAGGTTTCAAATGAAGCCATTCCGATCAGTGTAGAAAGAGCAAACGAACCCCGAACAACAACCTAAGGGGCTTCGGCATAGTGGGAGGATCGGACGTCAACTCAAGAGGTATATGTTCAATGGGGGAGGCCTTTTAAGCTGAACCGGATAAACATGATAGGGATCCTTATACTTACACAGAGGTTATGCAGGATGTTGATTCGAAACTCTAGACAGAGGCCATGAACATAGAGATGAAGTCTATGGAGAGTAATTTGGTTTGAGAGCTTGTGGATGTTCCCGAAGGGCTAAAATCCATAGGGTGTAAGTGGATCTACAAGAGGAAAAGAGGAGTGGATGGAAAGGTTGAAACCTTTAAGGCTAGACTGATAGCTAAGGGTTATACACAAAAGGAAGGAATTGATTACGAGGAAACCTTTTCGCCTGTAGCCATCCTTAAGCCCATCCGGATTCTCTTATCCATAGTTGCCGCTCTCGATTACGAGATTTGACAGATGGATGTCAAGACGGCTTTTCTAAATGGGCATCTTGATGCATCCATTTATATGGAATAACAAGACAGGTTCAAGGTCAAGGGTCAAGAGGGTAAGGTTTGTAAGCTGCTAAAGTCAATTTATGGACTTAAGCAGGCTTCCCGTTCTTGGAACATAAGATTTGATCAGGTGATCAAGACTTATAGGTTCTGACAAAATGTGAATGAGCTATGTGTTTACAAACACATTAAGGATGGGAAGGTGATCTTTCTACTGCTTTATGTGGATGACATTCTGCTAATTGGCAATGACGTTGGGGCATTGTCATTAGTCAAATTATGGTTTACCAAGCAGTTTGACATGAAGGACTTGGGTGAGGCTAATTTTGTTCTCGGTATTTAGATCTTTCGAGATAGGAAGAACAAAATGATAGCTTTGTCATAGGACGACTACATAGATAAAATTCTCAGGAGGTATGCAATGCAGGATTCTAAGAAAGGTGGGCAACCATCTAGGTTTGGAATTACTCTTTCTAAGAAAGACTCTCCAAAGTCTGATGAAGAAAGAGAATACATGAAGAAGGTGCCTTATGCTTCGGCAATGAGTGGTCTCATGTATGCCATGCTTTGCATATAACCGGATATTTGTTATGCAGTTAGGATTATAAGTCGATTTTAGGCGGATCCAGAACCGAACCATTGGGTTACGGTAAAACATATTTTCAAGTACCTAAGAAGTACTCGAGAGTATATGTTTGTGTATTTGGGTGAGGACTTAATTCCTCTAGGATAGACTAACTCAGATTTTTAATCCTATCTGGATTCTAGGAAATTGACTTAGGGTTTTGTGTTTACTCTAGGCGGCGATGCCATTAGTTGGAGAAGTGTGAAGCAAGATTGCACTTTAGATTCAATGATGGAGGCCGAGTATGTGGCAGCTAGTGATGCTTCAAAAGAAGCAGTGTGGCTCTACAAGTTTCTTGGGGATCTTGAGGTAGTTCCTGGTATGGATAAGTCGACGTCACTGTACTGTGATAATAGTGCAGCGATAGCTAATGCTAAGGAACCAAGATTTGACAAGAAGAGTATGCATATTGATTGGAAGTATCATGTGATAAAGGACTTCGTCGAGGGCGGGCATGTCACGGTGTGTAAAATCGCGTCAGATGACAATTTAGCTAATCCATTCACGAAGGCACTTACTGGAAGAGTCTTCGAGAAGCATGTGGAGGCTATGGGGATGCAAGAATTGTCATATTTACTCACTTAGTGCAAGTGGGAGATTGTTAGACATGTATGCACTAAGGAGTAAAAAAGTTATATGTTTTTGGAGACATTTTTATCAATAAAGGATTCATTTATTATTAATTTACAAAATCTTGTCCTTTTTACGTTCATATTTGTTGAATGTATGATAAGCAAACAACAATCTGAGGCTGTCGGTCTAAACCTTTAAGAATTAGGCATATGATGGATAGATTATGCGGAAGACATGATTCTTAAGGTGACGGTCTAAATCATAAGATCCACAATCGAGGGAATAAAGTTGGGCACTTTATTCATGTAAAGATTGTTATGTTGTCTATATCCTTATTGGGAGATGGTTTGTCTTGATCATCGGAGGAGGACTCTGTGAATAGAAACATTGACATGTTGTCATAGGTGATGATATGTTGGATCGGGACATAAAGAGAATTGATTTGGATTAATAATTCTGTCTTAGCAAATCGATTCACTTTAGACAATCATTTGTATAGTATCTTAATCCTGAGATGAATAGTAGGCCCTTTGTCTTGACTTGTATCTTTTGATGTACCATAGGGTGACACCCACATTTTAATAGTGGTATGCAGCCGGCACGTTGGAGGCATGACTCTTGATAGCGTAGACTTGTTATTCATAGATATGGAATCCATAGCTCCTCTTTAAGAGTAGTGATATCCTCTTATTTGCATTATCCTATAATTAGAAAACTAGAGAGCTCAACCATTTGGATACATAGGTGTAACCGAATGGTATACCATCTTTAGATGGTAAGTTTTCCGATGGTGAGATAATAGAATATAAGATAAAAATAATCGGAAAGGTAAGACAAAACTTGTCCTTAAGCTGATTATGGATAATCCTATAGGGATACGATACACTATGATATGTCATGGAGACTTAGCGATACAGGCTTTGTAATTCTATATAGTTTGAGAGTATAGCTCCAAGCTTTTAGTGGATTAGCGTTGGAGTTGATAATTATGAAATGTATATCTAGGATATTGGGTGCCATAATTATAGGGAGCTTGAACTATATAGGTCCATTTGGTCCCCTTTACTAGCTCACAAAATCCTGTAATGATATGGCGTGCTTTTCTAATAATTGGTGACTTATGTCAGACTTATTAGATTGGTTGAAATTTAGAAGAATCAAATAATTCATGTTTGTTTATTGGTTGAATTAATATTGAGACAAAATTAATTCAAGATAAACTTGTTGAATTATTAGGATCGGATAATTCTTGTATGTTTATCAGTTGATTTAATTTCGGATAATTAAATCAAGATAAACTTGTAGAATTATTAGGAATCTATTTATTTCCCCAGAGATTATCTAGATAAAGTTGTTTTAATTAGATAACTTTTCTATTGGGTTATTTAAATTAAAACCGAGGCTTTATCTTATAGAATCTCGGGTGAAAAATAAAAGATTTGTTGATATTTTTTTTGACAGTTTGGCATGCCGATCCTAAATTTCAGTCTGCCTATTAGACAGATCGGCCTGCTTATGCGCGAAATAAAAATTACATGTTTTTACGCGGATTTCATCCTATATAGATCTGAAATTGATTCTGATTAGAATTTTTGAAACCTTATCTAATAAGGAATAACCCTAGACCCAATCTTGATAAATAGGGAATGAGTCTCATAAGTTATTTAGATCAATTGAGAGATTAAAAGTGAAATTCTGCTAGTGAGATTCTGAAACTCCCTGAGAGCTTTTGTTCACAAATCACGAACACTAGCTTTGGGTTCTCTCAATTGGTTGGTGCTGGGTTTTGTTGGATTTTGTTATTCAAATCGCAGCAGAAAATAAAAAATTAATTCCCACAAAACCCTCGCAGGATCCATGCAATTCGATTAGATTGATAAGAAAGTCATAGAATCTTACTAGGATGACAAAAAGGCAAGATTCTGGAAGGGAGAGAGCGGGTTCACTCCGGTAACACCCTAACTCGAGCTTTTAGTAATCGAAATCGAATTCAGACGTTGTTACTTAGAGCAACGTCCTCTGTAGGTATCCACATGAATAGACTCTCTCAAAAACGAATTGGTGTGCTAGTACCCTCTTTTTGCGTTAAAAGACTCTCTCTAATTTTTAGGGTTTTAATGTTTTTCGCCCTTTTAGAATGATAGAACACCTTCTTTTTCTTAATTCGGCTAAAAATGCTAAAGCAGATATATATATATATATATATCTATTGACTTCGAGATAGAGTCAGATTGTAAATAGGGTAAACTATAATTCGAATATGACTCAGATAATCTAGATAATGTCTGTAATTCAAATCTGATTCAGAAAATCTAGATAATGTCAGTAATTTGAATATGATTCAGATAATCTAGATAATGTCAGATTCAATGAACCTAGACATATCTAGTACATCGAATCTGGACATTATCAGGTTCATCGAACCTAGACACAGTTAACCCAAAATTCGTTCTTGGTCTG
>CAMOHE010038428.1:0-17896 GCA_946598075.1 Artocarpus hirsutus | reverse complement strand
ATACAATTTGAGGTTTAATTCTCTTCGGTTCCTAAACAAACTATTCAAACTTATCGGAAGATTCCGTGGCGTTCATAGACTTATCAATCAGTCCGTCCATAACTGATTGTGGCGTCCTCACATACCAAGGTTCGTGCTTCTTGTTAGGCATCGGGTCGCGGTTCCATTTCAAATCCGATTAGGCGTTTCGATCTTGGAGACCAATTTTGGTTAGGGTCACGTTAGTTCTTGGCGTGGTTCGTATCATATACAGTCCTGCATAATCTCATTATGTACACATTACCTAATAATTCTCACATTCTAACAAGGTCGTTCTTGCCATTAGCCCACGCATTTTCTAACATTAAGTAAAGTGTCATTTTGATGCCTAATGAAAATAATGCCCATTCTAAACCAACCAAAGCACCATAAGTACCAAATGTTGCCTTTCCTACCCCTATCACTTATGACGTGCTCTGATATCGGCCATCTTTTTGAAGCAAAATCCTAACACAATATTGGGGCTGCAACCACCTTTTCTTCACATTGTCTTATTTCTATTGGAAAATAGTACACTATAGAATTTTGAAAATTTTAAATCATAGTATTTTTTAAAACACAAATTTGACATGCTAAATACATAAATTAATGATAGGACTTACATACCTCATTTTTACACCTAAAGTAGTAGGAATTCATTAAAAGAAAATGTTCCAGAAGAGCCTCAACCAATTGGTTTTCTTTGCTAGTCCCTATGCACGATTGAAGTGCAAGTGGTCGCACATCATATAGCTTTTCCTTTGGCAACTCTCCTTCCAATCACTTGAGGAAACCTAGAGCTAAGATTCTTAATGTTGAACAATAGTTCTCAGGGATTTTTAGAGTTTCTCTCACTAAAGCACTCACTTTATGCTTCTCAAATGATCTAAACAACAAAGAAAACTTACTTCTTATTTATAATGGTCAAATTTGGGGTTAAAATTTCTTAGATTAGGCCTCGAAATTCAAGTCTGGATTAACTTCTAATTAAAACGCTTCAAAAAGGCGTATATTGATTATTGCATGTTTGGCATGCTGATTTGGGAGATTGGCCTGCCGAACTTACTCCATCTGCCTGTCGAACTTTCCCATCGGCCTGCCAATTGTACGATAATTTAGAATCCTCAAAATATCTTATTTTGACCTGAAAATCTTAGATATAGCCTCAGTCTTAATTCAAATAATCCAATAGAAAAGTTATCTAATTAAAACAGCCATATATAGATAATCCCATAGCAAATAAAATATTATCCAAATAATTCAATATGTTTATCTTGAATTAATTCATGAAATTAATCCAACCGATAAACTAATATGAATTCTTAAATCTAGTCTTATCGAATTTCAACCAATTTAATAATTTAATATAAGTCACAAATATGTAGGAAAAATATGCCGTATCGTTATGAGATTTATTATAAGCTAGCAAAGAGGACCTGGTGGACACATATAGATCAAGCTCCTATAATTATAAAATACAATATACTAGATACATATTTTATAATTATTAACTCTAATGCTACTCCACTAAAAGCTTAGAGTTGCACTTTCAAGCTACATAAAATTACAAGCCCCAATAAGCTAACTGTTCATGACATATCATAAAGTGTCATATCCCCATAGAATATTCATAACCGGATTAAGGATAAATTTCATTTTACCTTCCCTATTATTTTTATCTTACGTTTTATTATCATACCATTGGAATACTTACTATTCATAATAGTACACTACTTGGTTACACCTATGTATCCAAATGGTTGAGCGCTTTAGCCTTTCGATTGCAGGATAATACATATAAGAGAATATCATAACTTTACAAAAGAGCTATGGATTCTATATCTATGAATAATGAGTCTGCGTCAATCAAGAATTATGTTTCCAATTTACCAATCTGCGTACCATCATCAAATCATGATGTCACCCTTTAGTACATCAAAAGACATATGTTAAGAATACGGGCCCATTAGTCATTTCAAGATTAAGACACAACACATATAATTGTCTAAAGTGAATCAATTTAAACAAACGGAGTTATTAACCAAATCAATATTACTTTTTGTCCTGATCTAATACATCATCACCTATGACAATGTATCAATGTTTCTACTCACGGAGTCCTACTTTGATAACCAAGACAAGCCATCTCCCTTTAGGAATGTAGACAACATAACAATCTTAATATGAATAAAGTGCCAAACTTTATCCCCTCGATTGTGGATCTTATGATTTAAACCATCACCTATAAGATTCATATCTTTTGCATAATCTATCCATTATATACATGATTTTTAAAGGTTTAGACTGACAGTCTTAGACTTTCGTTTGCTTATCATATATTCAACAAAAATGAACAGAAAGAGGACAACATTTTATATATGAATAATAAATAAACTCTTTATTAATAAAATGTCTCCAAAAACTTATTACAACATTTTACTCCTTAAGACACTACGTCTAACAATCTCCCACTTACACTGAGTGAGTAAATTTGACATGTTTTGCATCTTCATAGCCTCTACTTGCTTCTCAAAAGCTCTCATAATTAGTGTCTTTGTGAAAGGATTAGCTATATTGTCCTCATACGCGATCTTGTATATTGTAACATTTTTGGTCTCAACGAAGTCCTTTATCATATAATACTTCTAATGAATGTGCTTACTCTTCTTGCAAAGTCTTGGTTCATTAGCGTTAGTTACCGCTACAATCTTATTGCAAAACAACAATACAACCTCATCCATATGAAGAACTATCTCAAGATCTCCAAGGAACTTGTAGAGCCACACTACTTCTTTCGAAACATCACTAGTTGCTACATACTCGGCCGCCATTTTTAAATCCAAAGTGCAATCATGCTTGACACTTCTCTAAACAATGGTGCCTCCACCTAGAGTAAACATAGAACCTAAAGTCGATCTTCTCAAACCTAGATAGGATTAGAAATTCGAATCAGTGTATCTTAAAGGTGTTAGATTATCACTCGAATACATTATCATATAACCTCTAGTCCTTCTCAAGTACTTGAAAATATGGTTGATCACAACCCAATAGTTTGGTCATGGATCCCAAAAAAATCAACTTACTATCTCAACCACATTATAAATGTCGGGTCATGTGTAAAGCATCGCATACATGAGACTACCTACAATCAAAACATAAGGCACTTTCTTCATATATTCTCATTCTTCATTAGAATTTAGAGAGTCTTTCCTAGAAAGAGTAATTCCAAACCTAGATGGTTGCCTACCTTTATTGGAATTCTGCATTGCATACTTGTGGAGAATTTTATCTATGTATGTAGCCTAGGACAAAGCTATCATTTTGTTCTTCCTATCTCAAAAGATTTGGATACCCAAAATATAATTAGCTTCATCTAAGTACTTTATATCAAACTACTTAGTCAACTATAATTTGATCGATGACAATGCCCTAATGTCATTGTCAATAGGCAGAATGTCATCTACATAGGGCAGTAGAAAAACCACATTCCTATCCATAATGTGTTTGTAAACATATGGTCCATCCATTTTTTTTTCAAACCTATAAGTCTTGATCACTTAGTCAAATCTTATGTTCCAAGAACAAGAAGCCTACTTAAGTCCATAAATTGACTTTAGTAGCTTACAGACCTTACTTTCTTGATCGTTAACCTTGAACCCTTTTAACTATACTATATATATGAACTCATCAAGATAGCCATTTAAAAAAGCTATCTTGACATCCATCTGTCAAATCTCGTAATCGAGAGCGGTAGCTATTGACAAGAGAATACATATGGACTTAAGCAAGCCTAAAGGTAAAAAGGATTCCTCGTAATCAATTCCTTTCTTTTGCGCATATCTCTTTGCTAAAAGTCTGGCCTTATAGGTTTTGACTTTCCCATCTACTCCTCTCTTTCTCTTATAGATCCACTTATACCCTATGGTTTTCGAGAAGATCCACAAGTTCCCAAGCTTGATTAGTCTCTATAGACTTCATCTTAGTGTTCATAGCTTCTGCCTAGAGCTTTGAATCAACATCCTTTATAGCCTTTATGTAAGTGTAAGGATCCTTGTCATGTTCAATTGGTTCAGCCAAGTAAGCTTCACTATTAAACATATACCTCTTAGATTGACTCCCGATCCTCCCACTACGCCAAAGCTCCCTAGGTTATTGTTTGGTTGGTTTTTCTACATTGATTGTATTAGTTTTAACCCAAACTCCTGGAGTGATTGAATTATTTGTTAACTCCTTGAGTACCACTTTACAATAAGGCGTAAAGTCATTCATGTAACTTTCCTTAAGAAAAGTCGCATTCCTTGAAACCACAAGTTTATTTTCTTTTGGGTTATAGAAATAACCCCCTTTTATCCCTTTTGGACATCCTATAAACATGCAAACTTTTGAACGTGCTTCCAACTTGTTCGCTTCCTTGTATAGGACATGACCTGGACATCCCTATATTCGAATATAGTTTAGGGATGTCTTCCTACCCGTCCACAACTTGTGACGAGTTTTAGGAATTGACTTCGAAGGCACATTGTTCAAAAGATAACATGTAGTTTGTAGTGCATATCCCCAAAAGGATAAAGGTAATGTCAAATAACTCATCATGGACCTTACCATGTCCAATAAAGTCTTATTTCTTCTCTCAGCCATGACATTCTACTATAGAGTGCTTGCTGCAATCAAATGGGATAAAAACCTATTCTTTGATAGAAGTATTCTACACTTCAATTGGATCAAAGTGCCTTTATAGATTTATCTAATTGCTTCTTGTTTTAGCCTAAAATTCCCTAAACTTGTCAAAAGTTTCACTTTTATGATGCATTAGATAGATATACCCATATCTTGAGTAATGATTACTAAAAGTGGCAAAGTATTCATACCCTCCAAGTGCCTTGATGTTTATGCGACCATAAACTTTACTACGCACAAGTTCTAGAACCCTTTTGGTGTGATGCCCCACCTTTTTGGGCCATCACTTAATTTTGTTAACTTAATCTTACTTTCATGTAAGAAATATACCGAATAATTTTTTTCTTTAAACATACTTGAAAATTTTCTTGAACTGTTGTGATTTTCCTTACAATCAAAATTGAGACATAGCTCAACACTCGATTTTAAAACCATATAAAACATTTCTTAAACTCATTGAGAAATATTTACTTTCATCAAATCCTTTTAAACTTCTTATAGAAATATGTTGCAACATTTATAACAACACAAATTGAAACATGTTTTTCATAAAACATTTTCTTAAACATTGACTTCCTTAAAACTAGAAAACACTATTTTAAATAGTGGAAAAATTTTTCTTTTACTAGAGGAACACTTCTTATAGTTGTATCCATACCCAAATCTTTACATCTGTCTACCACAACACCTAGCTCTTCAACCATTGTTATTGGTCTCTGAAGAGCTATCTACAACATGAAGAAACTTATAATGAGCTTGCGTTCAATAAGTTTAAACATTTCCTCATAAATCACTAAAAATATTCATTATAAAACCTTTATTGCAATTATTTTTCTCAAATTTTTTTTTTTCATAAACATTTCTCATAAAACATTTCATAAACATTTTTCATAAAATGTTTCTGATAACCTTTTCTTATAAACACTTTCCTTGAAATGTTTTTTATATACATTTTTCACTAAACATTTATTAGAATGTTTTTCTTAAATATATCACATGAACCTATCATAAAAAGAAATGTAAGCAAGGTCATTGTTGAGGGTGAGCTCGACCCCACCGTCGAGAAGCCAAACTCTAGATGGTCGGCCAAACAACTCGGTACAGTTACGAGGAGCTCACGACTGATCCCGACGACCCTAGATGTCATGTCCAAGGTGCTTTTCAAGGTCCCCCCGACTGCACCTCATCAGGCTGCCTCCTCGGACAGAGTACCAGCTCGGGTCAGACTGTTCTCGCCATAAAGTGGGCTGCCACTTGCCCTCATAGGCCAATAGATGGCAAATAACTCACTATCCGATGGGGGCCAATCCATCAGCAGAGGGACATGACACTTATCTCTTGCCATCTAACACACCTTGATGTGACACATGGGTCATTGGCAAAACCCACCAAACACCCGGTCTAAGTGGAAGCCTATAAATAGGACACATTTATTGCATTCTGGCAAGTAAGCTCCTCCTACCAAATAAGTTCCCGACCTCTACCGAGCAACCCTTGCCTTAAGCATTGGAGAGCTCTTTTTTGTTGACTAACTATTTCTTGCCTCTGAAGCGTCCCTTCTCTTGTTGCAGGTTAACCAACTCAGGCGGAGACGAATAAGGAAGAGCTAAATACCGTGCATTACCACACGCGGTGTTGATTCAACGTTGGACCTCAGTAAGCATGAACATTTTGGCTCTAGAAGGAGGGCGCCTATGCCTTAACTTAAAGATACCAACAACAACAAGCTCGAGCACCAAGATGATAACTTGAGGAAATGCCTAAGATGACGCTGCCCGACAGGAGCGATCAGGCGACACACGAAACTGGCACCACAACCTGATTAGGCCTAGAGGTCGTCCCCAAGCTACAAGGTCCTGATCTAGAGGACAAGGGAGCATGGCTAGGGGTGAACAAGGACAAGACCCGGTCGCTCAAGACCCAATCTGAAAACTTACCAATGTAGTCCGGATACTTACAAAGCAGCTCGTGCAGCAAACTCAACGTTAGCCCGCACCTGGCCTCTAGCCTCCTGCCCTGGCTGACTAGGCTAGACGTTGAGCAGAACAGGATGCTGTCGACCTTAATGAACCTGATTCCGAGTGCTTTAGAGGCTCCACACATGACGTCTTGGCCAACAATAGACTTGTCGTAGAAGGTTGACTCGGCCCTCAAGGAGCATGAGTACTGTCACCACAAGGCTCCCGAGCATCTATATTTGACCAGTTCGAACACCAGGGGAAGTGCACCAAGGTCGCCAGCCCAGAGCAAGTGACCTTATAGAGGGCGGAGCACCCTATAGGGTCAAACCGCTCGAGGATACAAACAGTCTCCAATTCCAAGAGCTATAGTGCCAAATTGACGAGATTCATAACAATCGTTTTGGCTTGGATGACATAGGTGCCCTGGACCTGCCATTCCTAGACGCAATAATGCGAGCTCCAATGCCACCCAAATTCAAGGTTCCATGGATCAAGACCTATGATAGGACGACAAACATAGACAAGCATGTTGAGTTGTTCTGTGGACACATGCTCCTTCAGAATGAAAGTGATGCAGCAACGTGCAAGGCCTTATCGCTGACACTTACCGAACCAGCTCGACAATGGTTTTGGCGACTCGAGCCCTTCTCCATCACCTTTTTTCGACAGCTTTCAAATGCCTTCTCAGCAGCCTTCTCCATGACAAAAACAAGGAGAAAGGAGATTACTTACATGTATACCATGAAGTAAGGAGACAGCAACGTCTAAGACTACATCAACAGGTTTACCCGAGCAGCTCTTGAGGTCAAGCATGTCGAAGATGAGACCCTCAAGCACATTTTTGTAAGGGGTCTCCAAGACGAGAAACTTACTTGGTCGTTGGCTTTCGAGCAACCGAGCATGTTTTTGCAGATGCTCGGCTATGCTCAGAGGTACATCGATATGGTGAAATACATGAAGAGCTATAGAGAAGAGGCAGGCCCTAGCAGTACAAAGAAAGACAAGAAGTAGAAGAAAGCACTGGAGCAGTCCAATACCGAGCAGAGTAAGAAGCAGAAGAAGGAAAAGAAACCCGAGAAGCCAAAGACACTGACTGAAAAGTTCCAAAGCTACACACCCCTACTAGCAAGCATTGACAAAGTGCTCACCCAGGTGAGTAGGAGAAACTTGCTAGTACCATCGCCCAAGCTCAAGGGCAGCAAGGTAAAGCAAGATCAGACGAGGTATTACAATTTCCACAAGGACGTGGGATACAATACCTGCGAGTGTATACAGCTAAAGGACCAAATTGAAAGACTAGTCCGAGAGGGACACTTGAGGAAATTTGTAGAACGAGTCTTAACTCCAAGCTCTATAGTTGGCAAGAACAATTAATCGGGCCGAGACACGCCTAGCCTTCCACGAAACAACTGTAGGAACACCTCGAAACCCCCAAACATCGTTCACATGATTTTCGAAGGGCCTGTCACTGGGGACACGTCGAGTGGGCGGCGGGCATACGTCTGAGAAGCTTGGCTGATCGAATGAAGCGAATTCATCAACATGTCTGAGCATGTGAACAAGATTTGCTACCAACAAGACAGCCCGATCACATTCACCGAGGAAGAGGCAGATATGCTAATCCATCCGCACAATGACGCCCTGGTATGTGAGCTACATATTGCCAACAATATAGTGCAGTGAGTGCTCATTAACAATGGTAGCTCGGTTGACAAACTATTCAAACAAGCTTTTGACAAAATGAAGATCAACAATGCTACCATAGTCCCGGTCCAGACCCCGCTTTATGGCTTCATGGGAGAATGCGTCCTAGCAATTAGGAAGGTCGACTTGCCTGTGACCTTCGGAGAGGGTGCCGCTCGGGTTGCACGTGTCGTCAACTTCCTAGTCGTCAATAAACCCTCACAATATAACATCTTCATCGGCCGCCCAACGTTGAATGCACTAAAGGCTATAGTCTTCACATATCACCTAGCCTTGAAATTCTCCACAAAGGATGGGGGTTGGAGTAATCTGATCGTCCCAAAAAGACTCTCGAGCTTGTTACGCCAACGCCATCCGTGTAGCAACAACTCAGTAGTTAAACATCTTAGCCATCCACATGGTCGATGAGATAGATCTTCCTGCTGACCTGGAGCCTGAGATGCTATCCGATCTTGACCCGTGTCTTCTCGAGGAAGAGGTAAGAGCCACCCTAGTCGAAGACTTGGTCCCGTTTAGCCTAGATCCTACACATCCTAAGCGCACTGTATAACTCAAATCCTAGCTACAACCTGAGATCCGGACCAACCTCGAGAGGCTTCTTATTGAGTATCGGGACATATTCGCGTGGTCTCATGAAGACATGCCAAGCATCGATCCAATTATAATCAGTCACCAGCTCAACGTCTGACCTGATCACAAATTGATGATACAGAAGAGAAAAGCATTCAATCTCGAAAGATATGTTGCCATCAATGAGGAGGTCTAGAAGCTCCTAAAAGCAGGATTCATTCGAGAAGTCAAATATCCAGAGTGGTTAGCAAATGTTGTCCTTGTCAAGAAGGCGAATGGGAAGTGGGCGGTTTGTATTGACTACACCGACCTAAACAAAGCATACCTGAAGGACTACTTTCCACTTGCCTAGATAGATCAGCTCATTGACACGATGGCAAGCCATGAGTGCCCAGCTTCATGGACGCTTATTCTAGATACAACCAGAAAAGAATGGCTGAGGAAGATCAAGTAAAGACGGCTTTTGTTATCGACCAAGGGCTTTACTCCTATGTGGTAATGCCCTCCAGGCTAAAGAATGCTAGAGCAACCTACTAGCGACTTGTTAATAAGATGTTTGCCCAGCTGATTGGCAAAATAATGGAAGTCTACATGGATGACATGTTCGTAAAGTCAGTCTGAGCAAAGGACCACATGGCAGATCTCCGAGCAAGCTTCAACATTCTCCGAGAATGTGGGATGAAACTCAACCCGATGAAATGTGCATTTGGGTTAAGCTTAGGAAAGTTCCTTAGATCTTTAGTCAACCAACAAGGAATAGAGGTTAACCCAGCTAAGGCCCAAGCAGTTATCAATATGTGCTCACCTCGGACCATGAAAGAAGTGTAGAAACTCACCGGCATGATTGCGACTCTCTCTAGATTTGTCTCCTGTGCTATCGACAAGTGCTATCCATTTTTTAAGGCACTCAAGGGGTGGTTTGAGCGGAGTAGGGAATGTGAAGAAGCCTTCCAAAATCTAAAAAGGTACTTACCACGCCCCCACTCCTATTTAAACCTTTGCTTGGAGAAATATTAACCGCCTATCTAGTCATGTTCGAGAAGGCCATAAGCCCAATCCTCATTCGAGATGAAGACGAAGTCCAGAAGCCTGTATACTACACAAGCCATGAGTTCCAGGGTGCCGAGGAGCTGTACCTACTTTCAAGGCCACACCATATGGGTCCCAACAAAGTTCCCTCTCTGGCATGTTCTTCAGAGTCTAGAGATATCAGCTTGGATGGCCAAATGGTTGGTTGAGCTCATCCAGTATGATGTTTCGAGGACGGCCATTAAAGCTCAGGCCCTCGTGGATTTTATCGTCGAGTTCACTAACGCCGAGCAAGGCACACCATTGGCTGAGAAGGCACCCATGAAAGTACAAGACTCCCCCAGCTACAGTGAGGATCGCGCCATGTCCTAACCAGAATGGAAGCTTTTTGTTGATGGATCTTTATGCATGGAAGATTTAGGCGCTGAGCTAGTACTAACAAGCCCGGATGGTTATAAAGCAATCTATGCATTCTAGTTTGACTTCAAGGCTTTGAGGTAGATTGCATTATCATCCATAGTGACTCAATACTAGTCATCCAGCAAGTCACTGGAGTATTTCAAGCCCAAACAAAATCAATGGCTGCATATTTACAAGAGGTTAAGATGCTACTTGGGTAGTTCAAATCTTACTCATTCAAGCAGATCCCTAGATCAGAAAACTTGAAGGTAGACGCACTCACACGGCTCACATCAGGTCTGGGCAATAGTGATCTTGTTTTGGTCCCCATTGAAAGGTTGGCCGAGTCGAGCGTAAACAAGGGTGTAACGAGCGTGACAAAAGAGCCTGTGATTGGATGGACCCGATCATCTAATACCTGACCACAGCCAAATTGCCTGACAACCGAGATGAGGCATGTTAGATCTGCAACAGCTTGGCCTAGTATTCGATGATCAACAAAAATTTATATCGACGAGGCTACACCGCTTCATGTTTGAAGTGTGTAGGGCCCAAAGAAGCCTAGTAATTAATGAAAGAGATCCACAAAGGCTTATGCAGAAACCATACTAGGGGGAAATTCTTGGCCCAAAAATGTCTCCGACAGGGCTACTACTGGCGACCATGGAGCAAGATTACAAAGACTATGCATGAAAATGCCTTAAATGCCAACAATTTGCAAGGGTGCCCGAACACCATGCCGAGCTACTCACCTCAGTTACATCGGCATGGCCATTTTCCAAGTAGGCCATTGATTTGATCAGGCCCTTCCTCAAGCCCAATCTCAATTTAAGTACTACATTGTAGCCATTGACTACCTCACCAAGTGGGTTTAAGTAGAGCCGTGCACCAACATGACCGAGGCAAAATGTTCCAACTTTATGTGGAAAAACATCATTTGTAGGTTCAAAATCTCGCATGCCATTATCACTGACAATACGAAACAATTTGAACCTTTAAGTCTCGTCTGCCTATGTGAGTAGCTTGGCATCAAAAAAGTCTTTTCCTCTCCAAGCTACCCATAGAGCAACGGGTAGGTAGAAGCTATCAACAAGACAATCAGGGATAACTTGAAGAAGAAACTTGAGGGCCTCAAAGGAGCATGGATTGATGAGCTCCTGAAGGTGCTCTGGGCATACCGAACAACTACTCGGACAGCTACTGGAGAGACTTCATTCTCACTCATGTACGGAGCAGAGGCAGTTATCCCGGTGGAGGTTGAATTGCCCAGCTTCAGGATTGAGCAATATGACAAGATTCGGAATGCCGAGGTCATGATGTCCGAGCTTGACTTGCTCGAGGAAAAGAGGAACCATGCAGTAATCCGTAATGCAGCCTGGAATCAAGTAGTGGCTCGGTATTACAACAAGCAAGTCCAATCGAGGAGCTTCAAAGTCGGATATTTGGTACTCAAAAAGGTCATAGTTCCTCAGCCTAGGGTAGGGTCCTTTGGTCCAAAATGGGACAGGCCTTACAAAGTTGTTGGAATTATCTAGTCGAGCACCGACCGACTATTGGATATGGAGGGCAACTTGCTCGGTCATCCTTGGAATGCCGAGCTACTGAAAAAATTCTATTGTAAATCTCAACCAAAAATACTTTTTGACCTCTAGATATATTCTTTTTGTAACTAGACCTATTGAATAGGACTAGAATGTAAATATAAAACATCAATGAAATGTAAATTCCTACACTGTTCCATCGAGCAATACATGTTTAAGGAATAGAGCAAATCCTGAAGAGGGATAACGTAACTCCAGCCCGGAGGACCAGGCTATTGTTGGAAAAATAGTATGCAGCGAAATTTTAAAATTTTTATATTAGAGTATTTTCCAAAACATAAGTTTGACATGCTATGTGCATCAATTAATCAGATCTTACTAACCTCTATGTGCCGAGAAGCTCCTGCAATCAGTGTAGAGAAGTAATGTTCCAAAAGGACCTCAACCAACTGGCCTTCTTTGCTATTCTCTATCCATAATTGGAGTGAGTGTGGGCTCACACGTACAGCTCTTCCACTAGGTGACTCTCCTTCCAACCAATTGAGAAAACCCAAAGCTAGTATTTGTGATTTGTGAACAAGAGCTCTAAGGGAGTTTCAGATTCTCACCAGTAGAGTATCACTCTTAATCTCTCAATTGATTTGAATAACTTATGAGACTCACTCCTTATTTATAGAGGTTGAGTCTAAGGTCAATCCTTATCAGATAAGGTCTCAAAAATTCGAATCAGAATCAAATTCAGATCAATATCTAATGAAATCCGCGTGAAAATGCGTGATTCTTTTTTCATGCATAGGCAAGCCAAACTTGCCCCATCGACAGGCCGAACTTGAAGATTGGCATGCCGAATCGTCAACAAAAAATCTCAACGAATCTTTTATTTTTCACTCAAGATTCTATAGGATAAAGTCTCAGTTTTAATTCAAATAACCCAATAGAAAAGTTATCTAATTAAAACAACTTTATCTAGATAATCTCTAGGAAAATAAATGAATTCCTAATAACTCTACAAGTTTATCTTGATTAAATTTATTCAAAATTAAATCAATTGATAAACAGACAAGAATTATCCGATCCTAATAATTCAACAAATTTATCTTGAATTAATTTTGTCACAAAGTTAATTTAACCAATAAACAGACATGAATCATTTGATTCTTCCAAATTTTAACCAATCTAATAAATTTAACATAAGTCACCAATTATTGAAAAAATACGCCATATCGTTACAGGATTTTATAAGCTAGCAAAGGGGATCAGATGGACCTATATAGTTCAAGCTCTCGATAATTATGAAACTCAATATCCTAGATATACATTTCATAATTATCAACTCCAACGCTATTCCACTAAAACTTTGGAGCTGTACTCTCGAACTATATAGAATTACGAAGCCCGTATAGCTAAGTCTTTATGACATATCATAATGTATCATATCCCCATAGCATTATCCATAGTCAACTAAAGAACAAGTTCTGTCTTACCTTCTCGATTATTTTTATCTTACGTTACATTTTCTTACCATAAAAAAACTTACCATCCAAAGATAGTATACCATTTGGTTACACCTATGTATCCAAATGGTTGAGTACTCCAGTTTCCAATTATGGGATAACGCATACAAGAGGATATCTCTACTCCTAAAGAGGAGCTATGGATTCCACATCGATGAATAACAGGTCTACGTTATCAAGAGTTATGCCCTCAACGTATCGGCATGCATACCACTATTAAAATGTGGGTGTCACACTTTGGTACATCAAAAGACAAAAGTCAAGATAACAGGCCTACTATTCATCTCAAGATTAAGATTCAATACAAATGATTGTCTAAAGTGAATCGATTTGTCAAGAAAGAATTATTAATCCAAATGAATTCACTTTATGTCCCAATCCAACACATCATCACCTATGACAATGTGCCAATGTTTCTATTTACGGAGTGCACCTCCGATGGTCAAGACAAACCACCTCCCAATAGGGATATAGACAACATAACAATCTTTACATGAATAAAACACCCAACTTTATTCCCTCAATTGCGGATCTTATGATTTACACCGTCACCTTAAGAATCGTGTCTTTCGCATAATCTATCCATCATATGCCGAATTCTTAAAGGTTTAGACTGACAGTCTCAGACTATTATTTGCTTAACATACATTCAACAAATATGACCGTAAAGAGGACAAGATTTGGTATATATAAATAATAAATAAATTCTTTATTGATAAAAATGTCTCGAAAACATATTAAATTTTTACTCCTTAGGGCATACATGTCTAACAGCTAAAACTCCCAAAAAGGGCTGATCAGCAATCAGTTGGTCATAAGTCTGTTGCTGTATAGACTACCCGCAAAGAGTCTCCCTAGCATAATAATTGCCCAACCACCATTAGACTTGTGCAAGTTTCCGTAAACTTATACAAGTCTTGGGAATGGCAGGGTAATGGGCTATCACACGCTGCTGTGCTCTACCTGACCAAGAAATGGGAACTCCTTGCTTGGATTAACTTAGAAACTATCGAGACAATAAACTCGGCAGCAATAGGATTGAAAAAGAGGAGCTCAGAAAACCAAGATCTAGGAATGCCCCTCCTTAGGAGCATCCAACTTGGTTCGAATTGCCTAATCAACTTTGAGGCTGGGGTCTACGTTAACTCGGCAAAGCAAAGGTTAAACTATGTTCCTGAGAAAATCTTCACCTCAATATCTAAAAATATTTATCCAAGAACAATCGCACTTGGAAAATATAAAATACAAAACATATAAAATTCGAGAAGCGATGAACTTGGGAAAGAAAATTAAATTCATAAAAAGTAGTTGTAGGGAGGTACAATTAACCAGGCACCTCCCGAGCCCGAATGCACAAAAAGAGCAAAAAAGAAACAAACTAAACTTAGGCCCCATCCCAAGCATTGTCTTCACCACCACCAATGCCTTGCTTGTCCCCGTCATCGTCATAGTCCACTTCGACAACCTCTTCCTCTGGCTGCTAAGCTGTACCCTGCTCGGGCTCAACCATAAGTGACCAGTTAAAACCCCCCGCCTCAGGATGCTTCTGGATTAGATAATCTCAGAGGTCGATCATACCAAAGTAGTAGTAGTCGACGTACTCTAGGGACGCCTCAAACTCCCCCACAGCTTGGGTGAGTCGGCTAGGGAACTTCTCTAAGAAGCACCTATTCTCCAACTGAGAGGCCTCCAGCTAGCCCTTGAGTAGAGCGGCCTTCGCCTTGGCTAGTTTGACAGCTCTCCCTGACTCCTCTGCCTCCGCCATGGCTTGGTCTGCTTCTTCCTTCGCCTTCCTCAACTCTTCCTTGGCCAACGAAAGGGACTTCTTGACTTGGTTAAGCTTGGCAATTTTCTCATTGAGCTCCTTCTCGACTTCCTTCCACTTGAGGAAAGTCTTCTTGTGCCTCTCTTTCTCGAGGTTGAATTCCTTCAACCTGGCCGCATATGCCATATGCACGAAGGCACCTGTTTGAGGAAAACATGACCATCAGTGTGCGACAAAGAATAGGAAAAGAAAGGAAGCTCGTGGTGAAGTAACCACTTACCTTGGCTGCAGAACAGAAGGCGGCCTCAGATAGGCCCTTAAAATCCTTTCCTCAGAGGTTCACGAAGAAATCCTCCTGAGGGACAACATCCCCGATGTGATCAAGGATGTGTTGGCGGTAGTTTGCATGCCTCCTCGTGGTAACTACCAAGGAGGGGGCCACGTTTGTAACATCGACTGAAGGAGTCTCACTCGGCGAAGCCCTTATCCTCATTGGTTGGGGTGGTTGTTTTTGGACCGTTGTGGATGGTTGTTTGGGCCACGGGGGAAGCTCCATCCTCGGAGTCCTTTTGCACTTCTTCCCGGTCACCACGGCCTTGCCTTTTTGCTTGTGGAGGCTCTCCATCAAAGCACGCCTTTCTTCAAAGGTGCTCAGCCTTGAAGACGTTTCTGCAGTCAAAATTGTCTCAAGTCAGAACCGGGTCGGGACACTAAAGAAAAAAAAAAGAGAAAAAAACTCAGGGCTAACCTCTGATCTAGAGCTGGCAAGACGGGCATAAGAGCCGAACCAAGTCCTCGAGGTCCTCGTCTGCTACGGGTGGCCCCGCATCGAAGGAGCCACATGATGAGTCCTTAGAGCTGGACGATGGTGGCTCTCCTGTCGGCCACCCGGATCAGGAAGTGCTTGGCCCCAAGATGTCTACGGTGCTCGGCCTCGCAATTGTCACCTGCTGGGATGGCTGAGCAGATTGTGTGTTTGAAGGGGGATTTATTCTACTAGGTTCCCAAACCAGCCGTAAAGAGAGAAGATCTCCTTGCTGAGTATAAATGACTACTACCTCCTTGCCTCTAGTTTCTCAAACAGGCCTTCGACCGCCCTGATAATGTGGCTTAGTGCCCACAACCTCTTACTCCAGTCGTGCCCCTGCTCAAAGGTTCTCGGGACATGCTGGTCATCAAGGACGGCCTCACCGACTCAGGCTAAGTAATTGCCTCTGACATAGAACCACTTGTATTTCCAAAGTTTGCCCAAGATAATGTCCTTGCTGAAGCCAGTGACATAGTACCAGCCGAACTACCGGGAGAGCTTCTATATTTTGTAAACTTATTTGAATGCCTCCCACAGCATCTCTACAGGCCAATAGTACCTCCATAAAATGTAAATCCCAATCAGCGACCTGTAACTATTCAGGTTAAGCTGTGCTGGGCACACGTTGAGGATGTTGAGTGCCCGGCGGAGAAAAGGATGAAACGGCAGGCGCAGCCTAGCTTAGAAGAACTCTGCATATAAAGTGATACACCCCTCCAACAAAGTCAGAGGGGAGTCATTCTCCTCATGCGTGACGAGGATGATGTCGTTTGGGATGTCAAACTTGGCACACAAGTCTTCCAGCTGAGATTCTGTTATGGCGTTGGTGTAGGCCACTACCGACGTCTGCCCTAGCTGGGTGATCCAATAGGCTGTCACTCCTTGAACTCAAGTGACTCTAACCCTCTCGTCCTCCAAAGGGCTCTCGATTGGCCCTGCCTCCTAGGCTCTCTACTCCTCATCGAAAAGGTCGACAGTAACTCTGCCCACTACTGGGACAGGGGCCTTAGAGTCTCGACCAAAGGTGCTTGGAACATCAGCTGTAGCCTCTAGCTTGGCCTACTATTGGGCAGTAACTCGAGACTCATCGGTGATGGCTACCTCGATGTATGAATCCTCACCCCTGCATGGCCTCACTGGGCACTCCCCATTCAGTAGGTTGAGGAACTCTTGCTCAAGGTAGGTCTAGGAGTCGACCCTCAGTATTTCAGCTAATCATTCAGCATCGTCCTGCTATAGGAAATCCCTTCGATGTCAACCTCCATAGAAGGCGAGTTGGCCTCAGGACCACTTTCTGACTAGGAAATATTAACGTATGGAGAATCTAACAAGTCGCTTATTTTCTCGTGCTTATTGAGAAATTACCTGATCGGGCTGTGAAAGCTTAGGAATGAAAAGTTCTCGGGTTATTTGATGAGGGCATCGGTAGCACAAGCAAGAGCACAAGGGAAGAGACATATTTAGATCCAATTCAAGTTCCCATTGGTCCGGTTACGAGAGCTCGTGCAAAGAAATTCAAAGAAATGCTTATTGGGCTGATTCAAGCATCTTGGGCTCAAGCCATCGCATGGAGGCCCATTGAGGGAATTGCATGTGACATTCAGACCAACAAATGTGTGATTCAAGTTCTAGAAGGGACTGAATAATCCTATGGCTGCAAATAATCTGGCTACTTTCCATTTCAGTTACTTTCTCAATTTGAGGTGACAAGTGGCGAGAAGAATCAGCTAATTGCCTGATTATTGTCTAGTTTCCTTTTCTTTTACAAAACATGCGTTTACTTTTATATTATTGTAAGGCTTTTAAGCCATTTAGGAAACTTACTTTATTTGCTTTAGATTATTGTAAGGCTTTTAAGCCATTTAGGAAACTTACTTTATTTGCTTTAGATTTAGCATCTTTTTGGCTGG
>CAMOHE010038427.1:0-28314 GCA_946598075.1 Artocarpus hirsutus | reverse complement strand
CTTTTGCTCTGTATTCCTTTTGGATCTGCATGGTAAATGTTGTTAGTATTTCAGGATTGCCTAAGTGCATAAAGATTTGAAATTTGTTGCTCTATTTGCAGGGTCCTGCCTTTAAAAAGGGCTACTGAAGAAAAAGCTCAAGCAATTCGTGCTGCTGCTGCAAGCAGTTTTAAATCCATGCTTCGAGAAAAAGGAGATATAACTGCTAATTCACGTTGGTCAAGGGTAAGTCCTTTGTGCACTAGTTACTGGTTGTTTATTGTAGTGGTGACTTTTTGTCCGCATTATGTTTTGTATCTGTAAGTTTTGATGGTAGTTATCTATATTTTGCAAAATGGTTATGTATATTACTTGCCTTTTCTTTTTTGGCCAGAAAATGTAGTTGTTAGGCATGAGACGCCGGTGCTTAGTAATCAAGAATCAACCATCTGATGTCCTTGATATGTTCCGTTTGATTTATGTGATTGTTTAGTCGTAGTTTATTTTTTATTGTTTTTCTTTTGACCTTTGAATGTGAAGCTTGCCAATGGAAACTTCATGTTTTAGCACAATGTCAATGAAGAACCAGAGTTACTTGCTAATAATCTTATACTGCTACTGCATGTGCACAAAAGAGAAACTGCATACAGAATAAGTTCGAGTTTGCTTATTACCAGAATAATAATGAGCCATGACATACTATCAGTTGGTTTATGGGAAACAATCCTAGGATTATTGTTATTGTAGATTTTTTTACAAAAAAAGGACCTTTCCTTCTAAGTTAATTCTTCACTTTTGGGGTTTCTATAGGTGAAGGATATTCTGAGGGACGACCCAAGATACAAATCTGTCAAACATGAAGATAGAGAAATTTTATTTAATGAGTATCTATCTGATTTAAGGGCAGCAGAAGAGGAAGTAGAAAGGGAGGCCAAAGCCAAAAGAGACGAGCAGGTTTGGACAGTTCTCTATATAACATTTGAAAAACTCCCTTTTCATCTCTCTATATTTTTTCTTATTAAAAAAATCTCTGTATGTAAGCAAATATCGTTAAATATCTGTGCAAGTTCTTTATTATTGCTTTTTTCTCTCTCTCTCTTACGGGTCTAGATCTGTTGTCCCCATTTAGCTGCCCTGTCCTCTTAGCTGTTTCTCTAATTAAATTTTGGCATATCACCTATCAGAGAATTTGGGAAAATATTTTGTATTTCATACTTTTTACAATACAGACTAGTCTCTCCTTTATAGGATGAATACAATCAAAACAAAAAAAAAAAGAAAAATACAGGTCATAAAGTAGAATAATCCTAGCCTAAAATTAGGGTCAAATCCTAAGTCAACTTTCAATTAATAGAGCACCCATATCTGCCTAAAAATCAGTACTAAATCAAACAGCCAATACTTTTCTAAAACATCTTATACCAACGTAAATTCAGCATAATTTCCAACATCACCATAAATTTAAACATCAGCTCTTTTTAACAATTCTGTAGAGTGTTCACAAACAGAGACAAAAAATGGGGGTGGCTGTCCTCATTTTACTGAGTCACCACTTATCTGACAATTGCCTTAGCTGCTTTTTTTTTTTAATTATTTTATTATTTTTTGTTCTTTTTTCTTCCCCCTGAATTCCTTACATCCCTTAGTTGTAGAACAATATAATAAACCACCAACCAGATTTAGTTTCCTTTTCTCAAAAACGAAGAGGTAGATCCTTTAATTGCCAAATTTTTATGTTGAAAGAACAGAATTTTTATTATTCTGAGTTAATTTTTTGTACAAGGCTGTATCAACCATTATATACACGGTATCGTCCCTAAAAGAGAGGAAACAAATCCTAACAAACAGGGAAAAAATTTTACAATTGAATCCCTAAACTTTAGGATATGAGACTTATCCAAAACTTAGCACTAATCAGCCCATAAATCATGGAAACTTCTTGATTTTTCTACACTCCCCTCAAGCTGGTGAATATACATCTTTCATTCCCAGCTTGCTAATGATTTCCTGGAACATATTGCTGTTAAGTCCCTTTGTGAGAATATCTACTAACTGGCCCCTTGTGGGAACATATGGAGTGCAAATTTGACCACTCTTCAACTTTTCTTTGATGAAATGTCTGTCTATCTTGATGTGTTTCGTCCGGTCATGTTGCACTGGATTATGCACAATGCTAATGGCCGATTTGTTATCGCAATAAAGTCTTATGGGTCTACTCCATTTGATCTTCAGATCTTCTAAAATGATTTTCACCCACAACTCACATACTCCTTGTGCCATTGCTCTAAACTCTGCTTTTGCGCTTGACCGACCTACCACATTCTGTTTCTTGCTCCTCCATGATATTAGGTTTCCTTCAAGAAACGTACAATACCCTGAGGTTGAAATTCGGTCCACAGGAGATCCTGCATAGTCTGCATCTGTGTAGGCTTCAAGAATGATTTCAGAGTTCCTTTTGAACATTATTCCTTTTCCAGGATGGGATTTTAAGTAATGTAATATCCTGTAAACAGCCTGTAGATGAGTTTCCTTAGGATCATGCATGAACTGACTGATGACACTAACTGAGTATGCTATGTCTGGTCGTGTGTGTACAAGGTAAATGAGTTTCCCAACAAGTCGTTGGTACATCTCTCTATCCACCGCTTTATCTCCTGATGCTTCTCCAAGCCTGTGATTCTGTTTGATTAGGGTTGCAACTGGTTTGCTAGCCGACATGCCAGTTTCTTAAGGAGATCAGTGATGTACTTCTGCTGAGAGATTAAAATTCCTTGTTTGGAGTGAGCTACTTCAATCCCTAAGAAGTACTTCAATCTTCCCAAATCTTTTATCTCGAACTCCTTGATCAGGCGTTGCTTCAATACTTGCTTTTCTTTCTCATCATTTCCAGTCACAATTATATCATCTACATAGACTAATAAGGCTGTGACTCCCCCTGAGGCCGAATGTTTAATGAAGAGTGTGTGATCTCCTTGACTTTGCGTATAACCAATTGCCAACATCACTTTGGTAAATCTTCCAAACCAAGCACGTGGAGATTGTTTTAACCCATACAAAGCTTTTTTCAATTGACAAACCTTGTGTTTATCTGCTCCACTAAACCCTGGTGGGATACTCATGTAAATTTCTTCTAGTTCCCCATGAAGAAATGCATTCTTCACATCATATTGCTGCAACTTCCAATTAAAATTGGCAGCTAGTGACATTAAAATTCTCAGAGTGTTCATTTTTGCTACAGGTGCAAAGGTCTCCTGATAATCTACCCCTTATGGCTGAGTATAGCCCTTGGCAACAAGTCTTGCTTTGTGGCGCTCTAATGACCCATCTGCCTTAAACTTCAAGGAAAACACCCACTTACATCTTACTGCCCTTTTTCCTTTTGGCAAGTCAACCAACTCCCAAGTCTCATTTTTCTCCAGTGCAACCATCTCTGCCCTTATAGCACTCATCCATTCCTCCTTAGATAATGCCTTAGATAAAGTGTTGGGAATAGGGATTTTGTTTAGTGTTGAAAGAAAGCTCTTATGGTTTGGTGAAAACTTTTGGAAGGAAACAAAGTGGGATAAGGGATATAGTAGTCGCTTGGTACACTCTTGGGTTCCTTTTCTCACTGCTATGGGTAGGTCATCATTAGTGATGAGAGGCTCGGTTCCAGATGTAAGAGGTGAGTTAGGTTCAGAAATTACTACCTCCTTTCCAGGAGTCGGATTGGTGGATTGAACTTGCCTTAATGTTGGAGTTGGATCCCTTTTCCTTGCATACACTTGGTCAAACCGAAAATGATCAAAAATCTTATTGTTCCCTTGTTGTGACTTGGATGAACTAGGATGTTCAGATGGATTGGGTGACTCAGGTGTTTCAGATTTTTGTGAGTTGGATGACTCGAGAGAATTAGCTGATGCGGGATAGAGATGCGGCATAGATGGTTCAAGAGGCGGTAAACCTAACAAAAAGGAATCCTTATCTCCATTGTTGATATCTCCCCCTGAAGATAAGGTGTGGTGAAGTATGGTTTCCCTTCTTGAAAGGTGACATCAGTAGAGACATATAGTTTCTTGGAGGGTGGATGGTAACACTTATAGCCCTTTTGGGTGGCTGAGTATCCTATAAATACACACTTGATGGCTTTAGGATCCAATTTCCCCCGGTTATTGCTATGAATATGGACGAAGGAAGTACATTTAAACACCCAAGGAGTAAGATTGAAGGAGGGGCGAAAATTGGGATAAAATTGGGAAAGCATTTTGATTGGACTCTTTGAATCTAAGACTCAAGAAGGAAGTCTATTTATGGTATAAGCGGATGTAAGTACTGCTTCCCCCCAATATTGTTTTGGTACATTATGTTGGAACAGGAGAGCTCGAGTAGTGTCAAGCAGGTGGCGATTTTTTCGTTCAGCTTCCCCGTTTTGTTGTGGAGTTTTGATGCAAGATGATTCGTGTATAATGCCCTCTTTTTGGAAATAAGGAGACAGGACGTGATTGAAGTAGTCTCAAGCATTATCAGATCGAAATTTCTTTATTTTTGTACCAAATTGATTTTGAACCATTGTGTGAAAATTAGGAAAGATGTGACTTACATCAGACTTATTTTTGAGTAAGAAAATCCAAGAGACCCTAGTACAATCGTCAATAAAGATCACAAACCATCTCGATCCTGAAATATTTGGAATAGCTGAAGGCCCCCATATGTCACTATGAATCAAAAGGAAAGGAGAAGAACACCTTTTATTGCTAATAGGAAAAGTTACAAGGGCGTGCTTTGCATATTCACAAACATCACAATGAAAAGTTTGAACATCTAATCCGTTAAACGATGAAGGAAACATTATTTTTTAATGTTGAAAAGGAAGGATGACCAAGATGCAAATGATGTAACCAAATGAGATATTTATTGGACGAAGAAAAAAACGAAGTGGGTAAATTTGACTTGATCACTTTCGGTTGATTGGATGTATTCAGGTAATAGAGTCCGTTATATTCCTCAGCAAGTCCAATCCTCCTCCCCGAACCCTTGGCTTGAAATTCACAATAAGATGGATAAAATGTAACATGACAAAGTAAGTCCCGTGTAAGTTTTTGTATGGACACAAGATTAGTGGATAATTGAGGGACATGAAGGACATCTTTAAGAACTAGAGTAGGGGTAACTTGAACATCTCCTATTCCTGCCACTGTGGTTGTCGTACCATCAGCAACTGTTATTTTCCTATTACTTGGGCATGGAGTATAGGTTCTAAATTGGTTTGAAGTATGTGTCATATGGTTTGTGGCATCGGAGTCAAGAATCCAAGAATTCCCAAACACTTTATTAGAAACACGTAATCCAAGAGAGATTCGAGACTCACCTGAGAGTGCTAAGGAACAATGACCCTCGGTTGAAGGAGGCTTCTCAAGAGACCCCAATAAGCTCCTCAATTTTTCAATCTCTTCAGTGTTGAGTCCTCCAAGGCTATGTTTCTAATCTTGAGAAGTCATATGAGCCTGTCCATGAACTTGCTTTTGCTGTCCTCCCTTAGTTCCCCACTCACAGCTGGTTGTGGAAGGCGTCCCATGCAATTTCCAACGACGATCTTTAGTATGCCTTGGTTTCTTACAAAAAGTGCACCAAAGTTTATCTCGGTTTATTCCCTTTGATGACTCAGACTTGCTGTTTTCAGCAACTGGTGGTCTATCTAGAGTTAGGCTCCGGGTTTTAGTGTTGAGAAGGGCTAAACTATCAGCTGGTTGGGGTTCTAACATAATTCCTCTGCGACTTTCCTCAGCCTGGACCAAGGATACTGTCTCATTAAGAGATGGAACCTCAGGTTTGCCCAAAATTTGAATATGTACCTGATCGAATTTAGGATTTAAGCCAGCCAAAAAATCATACACTCGATCTCGTTCAATGAAATTCTTTATAGCACCAGCACACTCACTGCACTTTAGATTAATTGTCCGACAATAATCCAATTCTTGCCACTGGTTCTGCAGAAAGTTAGCATACTTATCACTGTTTTAGTCCCCTGTTTTGCAGCTGTTGTCTTGGTCTTGATTTCATAAATCAACGCTGTATCATGGACCTTGGAATAGGTCTGATTTAAGGCATCCTAGATTGCCTTTGCTGTAGGAAGAAACATGCAGGTGTCACTGATCTCTGGGGTCATAGAATTCCATAACCATGACATGATCATGGAATCCTCCTCGTCCCATATTTCGAAACTAGCCTCTCCCTCTTTTGGTCCAGTGCCCAACAAGTGTCCCAATTTTCCCTTGCCCTTTAAAAATGTCCGAACCAATTGAGACCACTTTAAATAGTTTTTGCCATTAAGCCGATATGCAGGTTGGATGTTCTGGAGTTCGCTGGTGTTTCGTGGTTGGCTATCATCTTCGATGGGCTGAGATGGGGTTTCACAAGGAGTGATAGGCGTAGAGGTAGGCGTGGAGGCAGTTGTCTTCGTCATGTTGGAAAAAATGGCGATGAAGGCTAGAAAAAAGATTGTAACGGCAATTAAGACCTAAACCCAAGGAGAGGAAATTGTGTACCAGAGAAGAAAAAAGGACTGGCAATGAAGGCCAAAAAATCAAATTCTCATAAACCCTAAACCGTAGACCTTTGATGCCATGTTGAAAGAACATAATTTTTAATTATTCAGAGTTAATTTTTTGTACAAGGCTGTATCAGCCATTATATACACGGTATCATCCCTAAAAGAGAGGAAACAAATCCTAACAAACAGGAACAAATAGGGAAAAAATTTTACAATTGAATCCCTAAACTTTAGGATGTGAGAGTTATCCAAAACTTAGCACTAATCAGCCCATAAATCATGGAAACTTCCTGATTTTTCTACATTTTATCTTCCTCCTTAAATAGATCAGAGGTGGGATTGAACTTCACGGAACCAATCACATATTCGAAGAAAGCATAAATTCAAAATTCAGGTGTTTTAGGCATTGAAGTTAAACCAAGTCACTGTGAAATCCAATCCTCCTTGCAACCTTGAAACCCATTCCTCCTCACAAGCTTGCGTCGCTGCCATGAACCAAGTGAGATCAGTGTCCGAGAAAATATGCTGCTGACATTGTGAACTCCCTCGCCAAGAGACGATACCCCTTCGTAGTAACCAAGGCTGCTGCAACCCTAGCATGCCTCTCCATCGTTGTCTAGTGCCCAACATGGGAAGGAGGTGAACGCTACGAAGTATGGTGAGGTGAGCGGTTCAGATCAGACGGCTGAGAGGGAGGAGGAGCAAGAGTAGGGGAGTTCAGAGGGAGAGAGCTTGATGGAGGACCAGAAATGTTGGCGGTGGATGATCCCTCAAGACCTCCATGGTTACACGGCAAAGAAGACAAAGTCTTCTGCTTATTTATTTATTTATTTTTTAAGTGGTTTTTAAAATATTATTAGAAGTCTCTCTCTTTGCGTTTTGTGGAAAAGAAGAAATGAAGCTGAAAATCTAACACTGCCGGTAGAGGTTTAAGAAAGAGTTGATTGTAAATCTGTGGTGATGTATCAAAATTAAGTTGCTATTACTTTCTTTGTGTTTTAGTTCTTAATTTATATTTTTTAGCTTAGGAGTGTGTGTGTGTGGGTTTTTTTATTTTTTAAACAGAATAATAGCTGGATTTCACTCGGGGTGAGGATTAACGAATATGGGCTTTTTTCTAGTGTTATTTTCTTTTCTTCTCTTTGTTTTGTCTCTTGTTATGAAGGATACTTTCTTGTTCTCCTTTTGTATTCTCCTTCTCATCTTTTCTCACTTATAAATGTTTCCGCTTCTTAGTATACTGTGTCACAGTACCCTTCTAATTAGTAGATAAGATAATGTGCCCAAAGCAGCCTCTGTTAAGGAGTATATCAAAAAGTACCCTTAGAAAGTGCCTGCTTTTTTTTTTTGGTTATATTTCTATAGTTCATAACAAAATAATCTCGGAACTCTTTCACAGTACCTTGTTTCTTAACTGTTGGTGAATTATGTGGTTGGGAAGGGTTAACGTATGTTCTTAAAACAATATATGCAGGGATGGTTCTCCCTTGGCTGAATCTGTTTTCCTACTCTGAACTGTCACGGTCTCACAATGCTTTATCCATCTTTTATCTCTTAGTTGATTAAACAACTTTGTAAATATTACGTGGTTGACAAGAAATAATAGAAGTTTGTGAAAATAGGCTTTAAGTTGATGGGCTTCCACTGTGAAAAATAGAAGAACGTGCCATTTTTTACTGTGTTTCTGAATTGGAAGGATACTAAATAACACAAACACGCTTTTTCCGGAGAGGATGCTGAATGTCAGTTTTATTGGTTATCTTTTTCTGCTTTGTATTGTATCCTGGGGTTTCTTCTTGTGCATCTGCTTCTAAGTATTTCTAGGACAACATTTTTCCATTTAATTTCACTTGTAGAGTAAATATGGAATCAGCGAAGGATAGGCACAACTTGTGAAAATATTTTGTTAGGGAAGGAATTGATGGCTGTTTTACACTATCACAAAGATTAAAGATTAATGTAATGTTGGTATGTCTTTCTATGATTTATGATGGTTCACTTCTGGAAAGCATGTTTACTGGTGGCTGCATGGTGTTTGATAATTATTAGACGTTACTCTTTCTATGTTCATATACTGTATTCTTTTAGAAGGAAGTTTTAGCCTCCTCAACTTCCAATTAATAAACTTTCAGGATAAACTAAAGGAAAGGGAGCGGGAATTGAGGAAGAGGAAAGAAAGAGAAGAACAAGAAATGGAGCGGGTGCGACTAAAAGTTCGAAGAAAGGAAGCAGTTGTGTCTTTTCAAGCTCTACTTGTGGAAACAATTAAGGACCCCCAGGTATTGTTTTTAAACTATCAGTCGTAGCGCTCGAAAATAAGAAATGGACATGGCAGAGAATTGTTTATGTAAATAATTTGCAGTACTGAACTTGAAGCTGCTTAAGATGTCTATCTAAGGTCTTCCAAATACCGGAACATGGAAAACCGTCCTAAGTTATAGTAAGTTTTAGAAAAGGAATAGAACCAGTAGGCGATGCGCTTTAAAATTGTGCTGATCCGGAATCCTGATAGAGGACCATTTGATGAGAAAAAGATTAATAATATGATTACTTCTGAGAGGTCCAAAAATTATATATGTATATACATAGGACTAATTACATTGTGTAGCTTTGTCTTTGCAGGATAACTCTCCCTCCTTTGGTTTGTACAGAACTTCTTATAATTAGAATCTCTGTTTCTCTCCTTTAAAAGAAACTTACGTTAATCTTGATGGAAATTTTCAGGTGCTTTATCTGGAATGATCATATACATACATATATATGGTTATATCTATATATATATATATAGATTAATTACATAAATATATATTATATAGGATTAGTTACATAAATAAATATCCTAGTTAAGTTTTCTTAATTTATCTCTATTTTTAGAAACTATAAAAAGGTGTCTTTTGATTTCGAAAAACTTACTTCAATTTTATCCTTTGCACACTTTGTGGACAAAAGGAGAGTTGAATAAATAAAAAAAAAAATATATCTTAAACATTTGAAAAAAAAATAAAGCATAAAATTTCAAAAAAAAAAAAGATCTGGAAATTTTCTTTTTAAAAGTGTGAAATATTTTTGATAAATATTTCACTAGAAAAAAGATGTTTTTAAAAAATAAATTCTGTCTAGTTAAGGGTATTATTGTCTCTTTTTCTTATTTGTTTGGTCAATAACGTGAGCGAGGGATAAATTTAGAACTTTTTAAATTTAGAGGATACATTTGTAATCTATAGAAACAGAAGGAAAGTTGCAAATAAATTGAACCTCAGGGGGTATATTTATGTAATTACCCTTATATTAGTATTATTGTTATTTTATTTTTATTTTTTGGTTACTTCAACAGCAGCTTTCTGACTTGCATGTGCCCATGCCCCTGAATACATATACACGTGTTACAATTGATTACTGGTTTGAGCATCCCCGTTTATCGGCTGGTTTATGCATTCTTAACGGAGGTTGGTAAGTCTTTTACAAGCCGGTATTCAATTCTTTTGTTATTCTTATGTACTCAGGCATCTTGGACCGAATCCAAGTCTAAATTGGAGAAGGATCCACAAGGTCGTGCATCCAACCCTGATCTTGATTCGTCTGAAATGGAAAAGCTCTTCCGTGAACACATAAAGACGTTGCAAGAGGTAAGACAACTATTCTTCCGTGTTCCATTGGGCTAGATGAATAGTTATGGAATCAATCCCTTCTTCCCAAGGATTCCAAGATTTTCTAGCTGTGATCTGTGCTGTGTAAGGCTAGGGAATCTCTAATGTTCTTTCCCGTGGTTGTTGGCTTTTTCCTCAGCGATGCACGCGTGAGTTCAAAGCTCTGTTGGTAGAAGTCTTGACAGCAGATGCTGCTGCACGAGAGACAGAAGACGGAAAAACAGTTATCAATTCATGGTCAACTGCTAAACGTCTTCTGAAGCCCGATCCCAGATACAACAAGATGCCAAGAAAAGAGAGAGAAGCTCTGTGGCGTCGATATGCCGAGGACATGCTGCGGAAGCAGAAGTCAGAAAAGTCTGAACCTAATGCCAAGGAAGACAAGAAACTAGATCCTAGAAATAGAACCTCTGTTGATTCTGGGAGGTTGCCCTCGGGATTGAGAGGAACACATGAACGAAGATAGATGTTTTGGACTAGAAATTAATCTGCTTCCCCCTCAGTGATAAGAGTACTAATAATTTTGATTTATAAAGGGGAACAGAAACAGAGTGACTTCTGTATGTATCAAGTGATTTTTCTGATTTTACTGGTGTTAAATCGGATAGCAAATGCGTAGTGTTTTCTTTTCATGTAAGCTTTTATCAGAACAAGAAACGTTGCATTTCAAAGTTTAATATCGTGCAAACGGTTCATTGTTGGCATGTGCTTTCATCACATTTTATTCCACCAAAAATCGACGAGGAAATATTCTCAATTTGTTTAAATTGTTGTTGATTGTATCTAGTAGAGTAATTGGTTTAGACACTTCCCACAGTCTTATTAGATTATTGACATCCAATTGAAGTATGTCGGATTAATTTACTTTAGGGGCGATTAGCGGCATAACTTCTCTTGAATTTATTTCTTTTCAATAGTTCCCTCCAACAAAAATCTGAATGATATAAAGCCAACATTTAGGGTTGAACATAAAGTCCAACAACTCAACGAATCCAACTAACCCAATCTAACTCAACCTGAGATGTCCCTAAGCAGACGAGAGATTCAACCCAACCCGACCCGAGGTTTTATCGGTTAGAATTTTTCCAGTGAATCTTAACTTGTACCCATCAAATTTATTTATATATAGTATTTACATTATATATTTATAGTTTTAATATATATATTACATATACACAAAGTTGGAAAATGTATTTTGACGTGTGCTATTTCTAGCATTTGTGTATTATTTTGGTTCTTCTTACTTTTTATTTTTTATTTTTTGATAAATGCTCTTACTTGCATAAAAGTTGACAAATGCATTTTGACAAAGTGTATATAAATATATATATATATATATATATTTATATTGTTTGTTTTGTATTTACATTAATAAATAGAAGGTTATCATGTTTTATGTTAAGTGATGGATCTTACATTATAAATATAAAGGATGTTTAAGTGACGATGCTTGGGATTAGAGATTGATGATTATGTACTATATTGGTTGATGTTTCTTATTATTAGTTTTTATTATGTGTTTATCTGTTAGTTTTAACAATGCATTGGATTTGAATTTGTATTGTAGAGCCTTTATTTTTATGTTAGTTTTAACTTATTAAGACAATTTTGACCTTTGTAATACCAATATTTTATAAATTTTAGCTTTTTGATTCATTTTAAGTTAAATTGTTAGTTTTAATTTTTTTTCTTTTTATATTACTTAACCTGATCAACCCACCTAAAATTTCTTTGGGTTGATTGGGTGGGTTAAATTTAAAATCAATCCACCCAAATTTTGATTGAATGAGTTGAAATTTTTGAACAATCTACCTAACCCACTTGATGTTCAGCCCTAACCAACAATAAAGCCTTAGAAGGATTTAAGGGAAAAATCAATGAAAGTTCAAGCGGATTGGCGCTAATCTTTTTTTTATTGTTACATTAATTCGCCTGCTATAAATTTCTCATTTGTTTGGCACGTGAACCATCATTATTTTAAAAATTAATTACAAAAAAAAAATGTTATGCCACACTTTTAAAACTAATGCTTATTTATACCACATTTAAAAAAGTTTATACCACACAATCATTTATATTATATGTTAATTTGTGCCACAAATAAGCATATGTGACATTTATAAAAATTAAATCTTTAAAAATGACACTTATGATAATTCCTTATACAAGAACCCTCAACTATATTCCTTGTAACACTATGCTCGTTGAATTTAAAGACGTAAAATGTGTTTCCCACGAAGTATAAAACATTGTCAAAAAATAAGCTCCCTTTGTGGAGCTTTTAATAAAACTTGGTACATAATTAAGGTTTGTTATATAATATAAGAATTTTTTGGCAACGACATGATGTCTAAAACAAATTTGAATTTAAAAGGGATATAATTTAAGAATTTTAATTATTAAAAGTACAAACCAAAAAATCTTGATTTTTTTTTTAACAAATAATCTCTTCTTTCACTTTCATGTGACTGTATCAGGGTAAGCTAATCGTCAGTGTTCACTAAACCGTTTCATAATCCCTATTATTTGTATAGTATTATGTTATTAATGCTCAAAATCATAATTCAAGGAGTTTTCTTGTTAATATTTCATAAATTAGAGAAAATATTACATTTTGAAGTTTAAAGGGTATTGTAATGCAAGGATTACAGTTAAGGAGGAATTTTTGTAATTAATCTTTCTTTTGTGCGTGATCGCCTTCCCTTGAGCACGAGAGCACAAATCTACGTTAATGAGTAATGTGATCATCAGAGGGAATGAAACCCGCCAAAAACAATTAGGATCAATTCCAACATGTTCTCTTGTATTTGTACACTTGTCGTGACATTGAGCTTTAAAATTGTGTCTTTCTTTCCCCCCAAATTTAGAAGTTTATCTCCGTAAACATTATACACCCTAAATTTGAAGTTTGTTCCTCGCACCTCTCAATGTATGAGAAAAATATTGAAAACTATTCCTTCTGTCCAAAATTTGGACAACATTCAAGGTTGAAATTTCCTAAAATGACTACCCTCATTACTTGATATTTGAACAAAAATTTGAGAAGTTTTGCCAACCAAAATCATCATAAGCTTTACTCTTGTAAAAGATCCCCATTTGTTACTTACTAAATTCTTTCCGTGTGAAAACTTAATAAATTTATGTGGTTATAGATATAACGTAAAGGTAAATCTACGTCTAATTTTACAAAAAAGTGAAGAATTTGAATAGCTTTATCTTATATTCACAAAGTAAAAAAAAAAAAAAAAAAAAATTATGCTGAAACAGACCTCAAATAACATGAGGTACTTACTTTACAAGAAAATTTTAGCCACAAACTTCATAACTTGACAAGCGTTTATTTTCCATCTAAGAATTGAATTGAAGGGGATGAAGATGCTACTTTTAATAATTTCATATGATCAACAATTGTCTTATTTTGAAGTTTGATGATGAGATGGGTCTAAAATCTGAAAGGATGGGTGTTAAGAGGAAACTCAACACTTTTAAAAAGTAGTTTGGTGGCATAAAGTTAACACGTTTTAGTTCATAGCAAGTCATAGTAGGTTGATGAGTTTAAGGTAGGGGATGGAGATTTAAGACTTTTCCCAATAAGTATTTCCAAGTTAAAGAGAAATTGCACTTTTGCAACAAGCACGATCTGCACAATTCCATGTATAAAATAAAAAGAAGAAAATAATTATCAATTCTTTTCTTCTTAACTTGGGCACTTGTGGTAATGTCCTCGCCGAATTTTGACACGTACGGTGACCTACACTTTGAAAAAGAATCACAAACTCCTCTATGTCAAATTTATTTATGAATGTACACGTGTAAAGCTGGATAGGATGTCAGTCAAAAGTCTTATTATCTAATAGTCATTATTGTAACATTGAGATAAATTAATTAAGTTTAATTAATTTAATCTGGTTGTTAATGTTAATTAATTAATTTTTGTGCAATTAACTTTTAGTTGGAATGTTGTTATTATGAATTTTTCACATAGAAAAATGTTTGTTAAAAAATGACGTGGTAGTATTCTATTTAGTTATTTGTATGTATAATCGACTCTTTTTAAACAGATATGCTATGAGTTCGTTTAGTTTATAGATTTAAATAAAAAATTTAAATGAAAATTTAAATTTTTATGAGAGAAAATACTATAATAAAATAATTCAAACTACGAACATTCTTATATGGATGACTTTTTTTAAACTGGGCTTTAATTTTAATTAAAATAAGAGAAATTATGTTTTGAAACTAATAATAAATTATGTTAGAGGTTTCAAAAGACGAAGAACATAGCAAATCAGAGCTTTAAGGTAACCAAAAAACACCAAAAATACCCCAACATCAAATTTGACCTATTTCTTTTTCTTTTTCTTTTTATTTTTTTTTATTTGTCCCCTTTTTCCTCTCATTCTCTCACCCTTTCTATCTCTCTTCCTTGTCTCCGGTCTCTCTCTCCTCCCCCGTTTCTATCTCTACTCATTCTCTCTGTCTCTCTCTCTCCACCGTCCACAATCTTCTCATCGACACCATCTTGCTCGAGTTTTCAAATCGGTGATCGACGAAGTTTAGTTTTCAACGGCGAGCCCAAACAGATCTCGAATCGCACTGGAGTAATCTTCTCTAAGATCACGACCATATCTGGCATCGCACGGACGGAGTTTTCATCTTTGACGGCGAGTGCGAGGATCGACAAGGGCGCCAAATGTAGATCAAAGACAGAGTATCCGTGATAAAGTCTTTTCTCGAAGTTGGCAGATCGTAGGCTTCGCGGAGGCTCTTCTTGGTGTTGCGGTTCATATCTCCGGCTATCGTGGAGGAGGCTCTTTTTAGCTCTGGGAATGTAGTCACATGCTGCAATGGAGGCAGAGGCACTCGTCGGAAGTGCAGGCAAGTTGAGCAACTAAATCTGTTGTTGTTATTGTTGTTGTTGTGAGCTCTTTAACGGATTTGTTGTTTTTTTGAGTGAAAAAAGGAAATTTGTTGCTGCTGTTGTTGTTGTTGCGAGATCTAGTGTTGTGTGCGCGTTGTTGTTGTTTTTTCCTTTGACATTTGGTGGTATCTACTAGTTATCGGTGATGTTCTCGGTGCTATTCGTAAATTTTTTGTATTTATATATTAATATAATATTATCAAAATAATATTATATTTTTTGATCTTTTACGGTGGTAAATTTTATATTTATAGGTTAATATAATATTATTAGATTAATATTATATATTACGGGACGAAAAAAAGAGGAGGTGAATTTTTGTATTTACGTGTTCAGAGAATTACCAAGCCCCATATGTTGTCGACATTTATTATATTTCACTTTAATAATTGATTATTTTATAAATTGATTATGCCGTTAAAAAAAATCAATAAAAATCTAAGCGGCAAAAAAGTTTAGAGAACACAATTCTTGAAAGTTGAAGTGACGTCGTACTTAAAAGTAAACAAAAAAGAAAATTCAAGTAATAATTTTTTATGTGCTTAATGGATTAATTTAAGTGTATTGTTTACCGATTGCCTTTATAATTTTATTCAGCAAATTGCTCTTATAATTTTATTTAAAAAAAATTCTTCGATAAAAATATATCTTTTTATGTCTTACTTACAATGAATCAATTAAAAGACGTTTTTCATCTTAAATTATAGAAAAACGAACTTTTAAATAATTTAGCTCAACTAGAAATTACAAAATGGGATAAAAATATATTCAAATTTACATAAACAAAATGTGTGATTTGGAGGAAAAAAAACATAGAACATTATCAATAACTTTAGTGATTTTTTTCTTCTAAAGGAGTATTTCATCTTTAACAAAATTAATAAAAATTTTAATTCATTTATTTGAAAGAGAAAATTACATGTCATATTATACTTTTTGAAAAATATGTTTATTCATATCACTTGCACAATTCTATTCGTACTATAAAAATTTTGCTTCTCGAAAAGGGCCCCTTAAAAAAGTTTAGTTAAGGCCCAAAAATTGCTTGAGCCGAACATGATAAAATGTATCACGTAGTAGCCATGTGTAGATTTGTTCTTTCTTTCCCTTTTCTTTTCCTAGGTATTTGTAACGACTCTATTTACATAGTTGCTACTTAATTATATAATCGTAAACTTAAAGATGCATTAACATAAAGTATCGAAATTACGAAATGAGTTTTTTTTTCTAATATGAAATCTTGATATAGAATCCTTAACATATAACTTTAAAAGAAATGATTATCATTTATAATCATAATCTCAAAAGGCTTAATCCATTTCATACCTCATACATTAACTTCTTAAAACTAAATTCTCTAACATATTTTCTTAAAAGAAAAAATAATTGTTTCTCAAAACTTAACTACATAGATTTATCATAACAATATTAATTTCTTAAACATGATAATAACGTAATAATAATTATTATGTTTCAATACAATAGTTGTTTCTAAAGACTTAACAATTTACATACTTCATACATTAATTTATTAAAACATAATGCTAATAATTCCTTAAAATTTTTCTTTTAAGCATAAAGATAATTATTTAGAAACTATTTCTTTTTTTTTAAACATTTCTTAATTTAAATGATAGTATTTCTAAAACAATCCTAAATTAAATATCTTAATAAATTTCTATTTTAAATGCCTTTTAAATCCTTCTTAAAAATTTTTGTTATATATATATTTTTAATTTATTATCTTAAAACTAATGTATTGATTTCTTAAAACCTATTCTCCTTAAACTTATCATAATTATAATTGCTTATAATTTACTTACTTATGTCCAGCATCTTAGTTCTTAAAAACATATTCTTTCAAACTTTCGTAATAATAAATTCATAAAACATGTTCATTAAAATCCTTACTTAATCTATCATAGAACTCATATAATATTTCTTAACAATAAATAATTTCTTATAATCTGTTCTCTTAAGTGTAACATATAGTTTCTTCAAGCATAACTATTTAAACTTTCATAATAACATATTCATAAAACATATTTAGAAAAATCATGTTTTTAATTTAAAATAAAACTCATATAGCCATTTTTAGTTCTAAATAATCTTATAATTTTCTTACTTGAATATTTTCATATCTATTTGTTGTATTTTCTATTGCAACATTTTTAAACCTTAAAATTCTATAGACCAAGGTTGTATGAATACAACCTCTGTTTTTAAAACATAGTTAGGTAATTTTATTACTATTTATACGTACATAACTTTTATAAACTAAAGACATGCATAATTTTATAAAATAAAAACATGCATAAATTCATAAACTAAAACTGCAAAAATATTATATTACCTGAGCGGTATCTATTCCCATCTTTACCTTTCGTTTGCCGCTCACCACTGCCCACAAGTATCGCTGATAGGTTTTTTTACCTATAGCATGAATATACTTAAATGAGCTTTCGCTCAGCATGTAAGAAATTAGTTTTGTAAAACATAATTAAAATCATTTAAATAAAAATATGCATGAACATTTTACGCTTGCTTATCAACTTGTTTTATGCTTAATTACTTAAGCTATAACTTATCTTATTAATTAGGCCTGAATAATTGTACTGGTTGTGCGCAATCTTCGTGATGCCAGGGTTCGCAAGGCCCCTAACGACGCCGAAGTCATAAACTTTTTTTTTTGAAGCCTCTCCGTTGGTCGGAATGTTGGTATGATATCCTTAACTTGTCTTATTGATTTCACTTATTTTATTGTATGTATACAGTATGATATGTTACCACATAGCATGACAATTATGTAAATAATAAATCATAATTCGTAATCATGCTTGACTTGAAAGTGATTAAACAGTATGACTTAAATATTGTATACATCATAATTAATAATGACACAATCATAACATAACATGACTTGACATGACATAAGCATAGTAAATCATAACATCATAACATAACAATACATTATAACATACACAGTATAACAATTCATTGATCATGCATTTTCATAAATTTTTATAAAAACATATAAAACAATTTATTTAAAAACTATTCATACTATAGGAGAGATTCCTACTTATCTAGACTCCGAGTTAAATGGTTCTAGTCAGATCTCATTGTATGTATAGTCTACGAAGCATCTTCGACAGTGATCCTCGGGCGACCATGGATAGCTAAGAATGCTTCATAGAGATTTATAATTGTTGAAAATGTCATTCTAAACTCTGTTACTGGAGCATGAGTCACCTTGATTTACGCATAGCTAATACTAGACGATTTTTAACAGAGTAAATTAGCTCAAACTGAGGGCATCATCGTGTTTGGAGCATCAAAACAAGATGGGAGATGGTCTTAGATCATTGATCTGAGATTGGGAAGTGTAAAACCCGAGATCGCTAGAAGCTGACCACCTGCGACCACGCGTGGGGCACGTACAACTGCTCCGGTGACCCAATTAAGCTACAAATCTGGCTCCCACCATTTTTGAGTTGATTGGTGGCCTCAATTTCAATAGATTCAGCCTTCAAATGTTCATATTGAGGACCCAACGGTGGCATAAAAAGGGGAGCCTAGATCTTTTATCTTCAGCGAAGGAACTCCAAAATTGATTTGTGGGTTTTTCTCCTCGTGTCCTTCTGAGTTTTTCCCCCGAGGTGGGTCTCTTCAACATCGTCTAGAATGATGGAATCAAAGGGACCTGTGGTAGCTCATGGTGGCGTTGGTCGTTTTCCATTGATCCGCAGCGGTTGTTTGAAATTGAGGACGGGGATAGCTTCTTCATCTGCTTCTAATCATTTTGCCTCGATCAATTTGAAGCAATGTGGTTGAAATCGCCAAGATCAACGTCTCACGTGGTGGTAGTGGCGAATGCTCATTGTTTTTCAACCGGCAATAGCAGTTTGGCAAAATTGGGAGGACAGATTAACTCGATGTCACCCTCTGAACCTTTTGGGCTAGGCGGTGTCGATTACCATCATCGGAGGTAGTGGGATCAAGGCGGTGGCAATGGGGGTAGATGGGCAGAGCATTTTGGGAATTGATGAGGTGAAACCAGGGGTGGATCATGTTCTACTCATCACAGTGGTTGTGTAGGATCAAGAATCATGTTGATCGAATAACGAATGACAAAGATATCTCACCAGAAAAATTTAGGTTTTTCTGCCACTTTGACCGGCGCATGTGGCTTCCTCTAGAGGAGTTGTGGGCGGCACGACATACCGTTGGAATTAGCTCTATGAGATCTTTCTAATGGTATAAGAGGTGTTGAAAACGGAGGCTGGATTCTTGGACTATGTTTGAGGAGAGAGTGAGTAGAGAGAGAAAGTAGAGAGAGAATGGGTTGATTTTTGAGTTGCCAATTTTTTTTTTGTGTCCATGTATTTATATACAATGAGACCTCACAATCTAATTCTATGCCACGTCAGATTGATCAAATTTAATCCGTAAACTTGAAATTTCTACAAACATAACTGTACTTTTTAGAACTGTAATATTCTTGCTCTTTAAAAATAATTACAATGAGTTCTAATTCTCTTATTGTATTATTGCCTTACTAACATCTTTGTACTAACATAAAATTATTTCATAAATTTATCCATACTGTATGGATTTTATGATTTTATTTTGAAAGAATTAACCTTGATTCATTTGTTTTCAAAATCGGTGATTAGTGATATACACTACATTTACTTATTTTTCTTAAAATAATATTATGTATTTAGATCTTTGATAAAAATAATTTTTATAAATTTTTAAAACTTTAAAATGTTAATTAAAACGTATACTTTTCATTTAAAATTTTTAATATAATAAGCTTCCAATTAATCATCAAAATGATAGTTGTAATTTATAAAAAAATTTGTAAGTTAAATTGACTATCTACAAGTCAATTTAATCCAAATCTAGACTTAGCGTAATTACGTGTTTTATGGGTATAACCCAAACCGTTCCTTGTAAAATGCCATTTATAATTCAACATCCAATCTATGGATGCTCCTTAAACTTTTCCGTAATCACTTTATGGATTGAAATTTATCCGTTTGTGATTTTACTTCTACCTTAAAGGCTCGTGTAATGTTTGTCAATTCCATTAATGTTTTTATAATAGTAATAATAATTTATTATTATTATTATTATAATAACTTTCATACAATTATTTATATTCGTAAGTAATTTACTGTGCACATATACGGTATTGCAAATTTTCAAATTTCCAAGAATCCTTATGACTTATAAAATTCTTATCTTACTCTATGATCTCATTAATTTTCGAGATGGATCTAATTTTCAAAAATTTTGTGCTTGCCATTTTAGAATTATGGTGTTGAGCTGATCACTATTGATATAGGTTTCTCTTACTAAACTGATATCATATAGTTTTCACATAATTATAATAAGTTGGAAATTTCACTTTTTGTCAGATAATATCAATTTAAATATTCTAATTGATATTCTTATAAATGTCACTTCTTTAACTTATACATGAAATTATTGGATTATAAACTTTTAGTTTAGCACATTAAATAATTATTTTTGATTATTTAAGTATACTATCATGACATTACATCTGTTACATGTTTTATAATTAAATCACATAAATATGTGCTTTCATAACATTTTTTATTTCTAAAGTCTTATAGCTATTAAGACTTTCAAATTGCTTGTTAATTAAGAAAATTCATAATCATAAATCGTGATTAAGTTGCAATTTAAACTTATGAGTTTCTAAGCCATTGCAGAAATTTTTAGCTTTGAACTGAATTCTTATAGAAATATGTGTTTATAAATTCTAAGCTTGTACTTTCTTAAGTACTCAAAAGAATAATTATGAAAAAATTCTTAATTAATTATACTTATTAATTTTTAGATTTTATAGGTCATTGCAATAACCATGAGGAGTTCTTTGATAAGATTATCGAATTTCTTAGATTGGTTAAATTTAGTCGTTGCCGCTTGTTGGAAAACTTGATTAAGATTGCAAGGCACTTTTTCTTTTTTTCACGGAAACATTTATAAGCTCTTAAAGTAAAAAAAATTTAGAAGTTGTTAGCCTATAGGCCAATATTTCTTTTCTCAAAAGGTTTTTAGTCATTTATGATGATGAAATATATATATATATTTTTTTAAAAAATCCTTTTCATTGTTATAGGATAAATTTTCATTACTTATAAAACAATAAGTCTCGGTCTAGTATGTAATATATTTTTTGATCTAGGACCCACTATTTTATGAGTAATGAGGTTTTAACCCTATATGGTTAAATATGGGTGCTCTTTTTTTTTTTTTTTTTTAAAGTACAAACTGTTAAACATGTATGCCCTAAGGAGTAAAAATATAATATGTTTTTGAAGATATTTTTATCAATAAAAACTTTATTTATTATTCATATACCAAATTGTTGTCCACATTATGTTCATATTTGTTGAATGTATGGTAAGCAAACAAAAGTCTGAGACTGTCAGTCTAAACCTTTAGAATCAGGCGTATGATGGATAGATTATGCACATGACATGATTCTAAAGGTGACGGCCTAAATCATAAGATCTGTAATCGAAAGAATAAAGTTGGGTGCTTTATTCATGCAAAGATTATTATGTTGTCGATATCTCTGACAGGAGATGGCTTGTCTTGGCCATCAAAGGTGGACTCTGTGAATAGAAACATGGATGTATTGTCATAGTTGGCAATGTATTGGATCGAAACATAAAGTGTAATTGATTTAGATTAATAATTTTATCTTGGCAAATCAATTCACTACAGACAATCATATGTGTTGTATCTTAATCCTAAGATGACTAATGGGCTTGTTATCTTGACTTATATCTTTTGATGTATCAAAGGATGACATCTATATTTTATGTTGGTACGTATGCCGGTACATTGGAGGTATGACTTTTGATAGCGTAGACTTGTTATTCATAGATATGGAATCTATAGCTCCTCTTTAGAAGTTGTTGATATCCTCTTATATGCGTTATCCTGTAATTGAAAAACTGAAGCGCTCAACTATTTGGATACATAGGTGTAACCAAATAGTATACTATCTTTAGATGGTAAGTTTTTCGATGGTGAGATAATGAAACGTAAGAGAAAAATAATCAAAAAGGTAAGATAGAATTTATCCTTAAGTTGATTATGGATAATCCTATAGGGATATGACACATTATAATATGTCATGGAGACTTAGCTATTCGGGCTTCATAATTGTGTATAGTTCGAGAGTGCAGCTCTACACTTTTAGTGGAGTGGTGTTAGAGCTGATAATTAGGAAATGTATATATGGGATATTGGGTTTCATAATTATCGGGAGCTTGAACTATATAAGTCCATCAAGTCCCCTTTGTTAGCTCATAATAAATCCTGTAACTATACAGCATGCTTTTTCAATAAATTAGTGACTGTTAGAAAAATAGTACATAACAGACTTTTTAAAATTTTTATATCAGAGTATTTTCTAAAACATAAGTTTGACACGTTATGTACATAAATTAACTAGATCTTACTAACATTTGAATGACGAAGAACTCCCGCAATCCGTGAAGAGAAGTAATGTTTTAGAAGAGCTTTAATCAACTGGTTTTCTTTGCTATTCTCTATCTATGATCGGAGTGAGTGTGAGCTCACGTCATTCAGCTTTTCTACCAGGTGACTTTCCTTCCAACCAATTGAGAAATACCCAAAGCTATAGTTCGTGATTTATGAATGATAGCTCTCCAAAGAGTTTCAAAGTCTCACTAACAGAGACTCACTCTAGATTTCTCAACTGATCTGAATAATAAAGAGACTCACTCCCCTTTATATAGAGGTGGGCCCAGGAGTCAGTCCTTATTAGATAAGGCCTTAAAAATTCAAATCAGAATCAAATTCAGAACAATATCTGATAAAATTTGCATGGAAACACTTGATCTTTTAATCACCCAGTCGGCAAGTTGAACTGGCAGATCGACTTGCCGAACCTCCTCAATCGGCAGGCCCAACTTAAAAATTAGCCTACTAAACTTCTGATAAAAGATCTATGCGAATCTTTATTTTCCACCCGAGATTCTTAGGATAGAGTTTTAGTTTTAATTCGAATAACCCAATCGAGAAGTTGTCTAATTAAAACAGTCATATTTTGATAATCTTTAGGAAAATAAATATTTCTGATAATTCAACAAGTTTATCTTGAATTAATTCAAAATTAATCCAACCGATAAACTGACATGAATTATCTGATCTCGATAATTCAACAAGTTTATCTGGAATTAATTTTATCACAAAATTAATTCAATCGATAAACAAAATAAATTATTTGATTTTACCGAATTTCAGCCAATCTGTTAAATTTGATATAAGTCACCAATTATTAGAAAAGCACGCCGTATGGTTACAGGATTTTTGTGAGCTAGCAAAGGGGACCAAATGGACTTATATAGTTCAAGCTCCCGATAATTACGAAACCCAATATCTCAGAAATACATTTCATAATTATCAACTTCAACACTACTTCACTAAAAGCTTAAAGCTGCACTCTCGAACTATATAGAATTACGAAGCCCGTATAGCTAAGTCTTTATGACATATCATAATATATCGTATTCTAATAGGATTATCCATAATCGGCTTAAGGACAAGTTCTGTCTTATGTTCCAGATTATTTTTATCTTACGTTCCATTATCTTATCATCTAAAAACTTGCCATCCAAAGACAGTATACCATTTGGTTACACTTACGTATCTAATTAGTTGAGCGCTCCAGTTTTTTAATTATAAGATAACGCATATAAGAGGATATCACTACTCCTAAAGAGGAGCTATGAATTTCATATCTATGAATAACAGTTCTATGCTATCAAGAGTCATGCCTAAAATTTACCGGCATGAGTACCACTATAAAATGTGGATGTTACCTTTTGGTACATCAAAAGATATAAGTCAAGACAATAGGCCCACTATTTATCTCAGGATTAAAATACAATACAAATGATTGTCTAAAGTGAATTGATTTGCTGAAACACCCGTTATTTTAACGGGTATGATTTTTAGAAGAATCATATGAATAAAATGTCACTTTAGTATTTTTACTAAGTCTCCGTAGTAAATATTTTAAGTCCATCTATCACTCACTTCTATCAACCTTGTCCCGCTACATTAATGCTTAATTAGTAGCCTCAACTACTTGGAGATATAGAATTAATTCATCTCAACTATCAGGGACATCGATATGTTTTCTCAACCACCTTTTTAATGCTTCCTTCATCTTCTTCTACAACTTACCCCATTTGCCCCCTCAATTATGTTGACATTATTTATTAAAAGTCTCCATGGGAGACATGATAATATTTTCTTTTGATGCTCATTTAATTATCTCCCGCTCCTCAATTATTTTGATGCTTATTTATTCAACCATCACCATTTTCTTCTCTAGTTTCTCATTCTCTCATTTCTCACTTCAATTTCCAACTAAAGACACAAGGCATAAAGCTCTCTTTGCAACCACGACAACTATAATTTCCAGCCACATGTGAAGCAACTTTGGAGTCAATACAAGCTTGATTTTTAACCCAAACTTTGGTGTTTTTCAAAGGAGTTTTGAGGTAGGTTTTCTTTAATTCAAACTTGGCATATTTTCTTCATATTTAATGCATGTTTTCCTCATTATTTACAAGAAAGACTAGAGATATAGTTTGATGATGATTTTAATATAAAACTCATGAGAATATATTTATTATGATTATATAATGCATGCTGCCTATTTTAGAATGGTTTTGAAATTTTAAATGAGAATAATATGCTTTGGGTTTAAGAAAAACTTAACATTCCATAAACCTTGTATTATCTCTATGGACAATAGCTCTTTCTTGAGATTCTAGGATTAGATGAAAATGAATTTTGTAAATTGGTTTACATATTTTAAAAGTAGACATTCTAAGCTTTCCAACGAGCTATCATGAGCCTAAATTGGAGTTATATTTTATTTTCTATGAATTTTTTAATTCTCGGGTTAGAAACTAGTAAACCTATCCGTAGCAGTATACCACCCGTCTACCTTAAGTAAACTACCTAATAACCCATGTGTTAATTGTAGATAGTGAACCCAACACTGCTCACCATCTAATCGTTGAATGTCTTACAACCTTTTCAAAACCATCCTAAGTGATTTATGAATCTTATTAGAAACTAAAATATATAAATTTATACTTAATTCATTTATGGATGTGGTTATATGTTATGCTTTAGTTTTAATTGTCCTTATGCACACCTTAAGATCAAGGGTGTATGGAGTTTACGTTAATTAAATTCAGAGATTAGAAGATTGTTGAGAAGCTTGAAAGGTAGGGATTCTATTACTCTTCTTTTGTGAGGTTTTTATAGAATTTAAATTAATTGTTTTACCACAAGATATATGTATCTATGTTGAACTGCTATTATATAAGAATCACATATAAAACTATGACATGAACTCGCCCTGTATTGATTAGCGAGGAACATAATGAATTAACATATGTTGTTATAAGTTGGAAAGCATGGTTAGGAAAATTGATTCTATAAATAATAATGGAACATTGAGAAATGGTGAGACATGAAGAGGGCGACGGTTACGTCCTTGGGCATGATTACCCTAAAAGGTAAAATAGGGGGAAGGTGATGACGTTTTCTTGGGTCGAAAGTCCCAGAACACACTGTACAGGAATCGACTTGGTGAGGACTCGGGGCTTGATGTCCCCTCACCAGAATACCCTCGGAATGTTTGGAGGGTGGCCAAGCTCACCCATTTGGGTTTTGATAAGTGGAGTGTTACTTTATTTAATGTGGATACCTAGGAATAATGATGAATTGTAATATTTGTATATATGTATAAGTGTGTAACTTGGTAATAGTTAACTATGGTATCCACAAGATATGATCATAATAAACCTCATAATCTGGTATATGATGTAAATTAACTAACCATGCAGTTTTAATGTGATAGTAAATAAAACGTTAAGGTGAGTAATGATTTTTCCTACTGGGCATGTCGATGCTCATCCCTATCATATTTACATCTCTCAGGTGGAACTCAGTGCCACTTATCTGACGAGGAATAGGCAACAACACTATTGATTCGTGTTGGAAGATCTTTGTTAAATTATAACTCATCTAGATTATGTAAGATTCGTATTTCTTTTGTGATGGTTGTGTTAAGTTATATGAGAATTGTACTATGGTGATGATGACTGTATTTTAAATATTTGGTGCTACACTAAAAATTGTGGTTTGTATTTTGAATGTTTATTTTTATTTTTGTTTAAAGACCCATGGGCATTGTTTAATGGATTTAAATAATATTGAATCTAAGTTTATTTTTATTTATTTAATACTACTAACTCCCACATAGGGGCGTTACAGCCCTAGTTAAAGATAAGAAATGATGAAGATAAGAAAAGTTTATAAGAAAGCATAATTGAATCATGCATTCATTTGATTGTTCATGTAGGATTTATGGGACTTACTAGGCGTTAGCTCATTAAGTGTTTCATGCTGTAGGTATTCCGACAAGAAGGTCAGAATAAATCATAATGATAAGTTGACGGACAGATGATGTGTGCAGATCGAGTATAGAGTTTGTTACTGAATGTTTCCGCTGTGAATCTTTTAAGTTATTTTGAAATGAAATGTTTGAACGAAAAAATGTTGTAAAAGTAAGAATAATTATGTAAATATAAGTGAGTGAAAGTATTTTAGATGTTACCAAAATTATTGTAAGCAAAGTATTTATTTTAGTTTCAAAAAAAAAATTTCCTAAATATTTGCCCCTAAGTAAGTAAAAAAGAGTTTTATCACAGTTTGAAAAGGCGGGTTGTGACATCTTAATCTCTCTAATTTTCTCTAATCTGCACTCATGCACTTAAAATCCTTAAAATTTTATTCGAAATCCTTCAAATTAGTTTTCAAACTCCTCAAATCTCAGCTTTAATCTCTACTCTTTCAAATTTCTCTCTTTATCTCTCATCATGGATCCTAAGTATGCCAACCTGAAAAATACTTCCCTTCCCTTTGTTAGGAAAAAAAATTGAAAGAAGTACAAAACTCGTGTAACTTGTCTTTGGGTTCTAACTCGTTTTTGGCTTTGTGTTGATATCAAAATGTATATAAAAGGTCTAGTCCATCCTAGTTATTTTCTTAATTATAAAGGTCTGCCTGGGATAGTTATAAGTCTTTGTGCTTGGAAAAGAAAAGCCTATCATATGGAGTCAAAGTGTCCTAAGTGTTCTAGACAAACCTATAGGGTAAGTGTTTTTTCTCCTGGTATTGTGTTTGTAAATAGGTAAGATAAAATTCAGTTTTACAAACATGGTCTTAGTAAAGAGAACTTGGAAGATCTCTAAGGCTCTCTTAAATCTCATCCAAATGGGTACATTTAGGGAGTCATTCTTAAACTTTGGCCACAGTATCAAGCAAAAAGATAACATTTTGGGAATCTAACAAAAAAAGACCTTCTTTGCCAATTTTTTTAGAAAACTGAATGGGAAAAAGATTATTGATCCATCGAGTTTGAAACATAATTTTGAAAAATAATCATTGAATGTCAGTTTGTGTTTTATATTGTTTTATTTGTTTTAGATCTTAACGGTATCTTTTAAATAATTGTATATTTTTTTTAATATAATTATGGTATGCAACCTTATCTGTTAGATGCATCATTTTTTCCGTTAGGTATTTTGCGTGTTGTATTTTTTTTTATCTTTGACTTGTTTCTCAAGATTCGATCCTAAGTATTTTGATTTTCAAAAAGTTGAATGGTGCTGTTAATAAATTTTTAAAATTTGGTTTTATTTTTCAAAAGTTCTACAATTGTCTTATATTTGTCCAAACCTCTGTGTATACCTGTCCTCAAGCTATTTTCACTTGACCATTTGTCCTTGTTCATTCATAATCATGTGTAAGAATCCATTCAAGATTAGGGCTTAGTTAGAGCAGTATAAATAGAGTCAGTTAAAAAAATATACAAGTAGAAAAAAAGTCTTAGTCTTAGTAACCATTTTAGAGTCCTCCTCTCGAATGACTCAAAAGTTTCAAAACATTTGTTTGTTTTATGGTTCTAGTCTAGGAAAAGGTCAAGCTAATTTTGAAGATGCATTTAAATTAGGTCAAATATTGGCTAAAAAAAGGATATACTTGGTATACGCGGAAGGTGGTCTAGGCTTAATTGGTACAGTTATAGGCGAAGCTAGAGCTGGAGCCACAGGTGTTTTTGGGTATTATCTTTGGTA
>CAMOHE010038423.1:0-27524 GCA_946598075.1 Artocarpus hirsutus | reverse complement strand
GCGAATTAAAAATCACGCATTTTCACGCGTTTTTACGCGTATCTTATCCGATATTGACCCGAATTTGATTCTGTTTCAAATTTTTGATACCTTATCTGATAAGGAATGACCCTAGACCCCACCTCTATAAATAGGGAGTGAGTCTAATGATTTATTCAGAGATCAATAGAGAGATTAAGAGTGATACTATACTGGTGAGAATCTGAAACTCCCTGAGAGCTCTTGTTCACAAATCACGAACACTAGCTTTGGGTTCTTTCAATTGATTGGAAGGAGAGTCACCTTGAGGAAGAGCTGTACGTGTGAGCCCACACTCACTCTGATCGTGGATAGAGAATAGCAAAGAAGACCAGTTGGTTGAGGCTCTTCTGGAACGTTACTTCTCTACACAGACTTCGGGAGCTTTTCGGCTTATACAAGGTCAGTAAGATCAGGTTAATTTATACATATAGCATGTCAAACTTGTGTTTTAAAAAATACTCTGATTTAAAATTTTTAAAATTCCGCTGCGTATTATTTTTCCAACAGGGCCATGCTACAAGACATGGGTTGGACTTGCACCTTGTGAAAAAAAGGGTAACAACACAGATCATGGTTAACCCTAAAGGGGACCATTTGATGAAGAATTTTAGCATTTTAGACTTGGCAGCTAATTTGCCATGGTGGAGAGTTGTTAGCTTTTGTCATGCCCTAAAATCTAAGAGGTGACGTGGTGGATTAATTAATTTAATTAAGCAAATTTTAGTTAAAATTCCCAAATTTAAGGAATTAGTTGGTTATTAAAAATGTGAAAAATTTAAAACTTTTTAAACAATTATTTAACATGAATAGACAGGTAAGGTAAAATAAAATAATAATAATGAGGGAGAAATATGCATTGGGTCTCACAGGCCCCACAACTAGTGATGCAAGAACGGGCCGGCTCGGTCCGACCGGTCCTGGCCTTGCCCGACTCGTACTCCTTAGGCCCATGTGGGCCTCGAGCCTGGCTGGCCCATATTAAAATTACCTTGGCCCGACCCGGCCTACGGGCCAATTTTACATGGTTCGTGCCAGGCCATGTCGGGCCAAGCCATGGGCCGGCCTATCTTGGCCCATTATGGGTTTAAATGGGCTAGCCTATCTAAGCATGCAATTTTTAATTTTTTAATTTTAATTTTTTATTTTTGAATTTATAAACAAGTTAACAAATATAAAAGTTTGAATAGTTAAGAGAAATATAAAAGGGGATATTTTATTTACGATTGCCTCATTAAAAACCTTTATAGGGAAAACCCAGTGGAACAAAACCTTGGTAAGAAAAAAAGAATACAATCGGGATAATTATACATAAGATGTTTACAAAATTACTAAAAACATAAAAAAAACATAAAAAATATTGTTCATAATTACAACGTATTACTCCTAATGGGAGTATTAGAAATGTCCAAATTTTCAAAGTCATCAACCTAATCATCTTGAACTTCTTGGCTTCTTCTGCGAGCATCCTCCAAATCCTTGACGCACATTACTGCTTCCAGAATATCGTCACTCATACGTGCACGTCGTTCATCAAGTACTTTACCACTGCAACGAAATAATTGTTTACTTATAACTGTGGACACTGATATGATTAGTATATCACGAGCCATTTTATAGAGCATAGGAAAAGTGCTTGACTGTGATCTCCAAAATGACAAAAGATCAAACTTATTGAAATCATAACCACCACCTTGCTCATTGAAAGTGAATGCCGCAAAATTTGTTTCCAGATAGTTTTCCAATTTACTGCATGTTGAAGATGTGGATGATGCACCAAAACCAAATCCAGTGTAGCTAATCATACTTGCCCATGAAGAACCATGTGGTACAGATGTAATATTTGCTAAAGGTGCAGGGAATACTGTTTGGTCTCATCCATATTTTTCATTATATGCAGTAAATGTGTTGTTAACTTTTGTTTGCGCATTTTGAATGGTTATGATGTCAGAATGCACCCTTAATTTTTCCCCTATACCTTTAAGCAAATATTCAACACCAGTTAATTTAACTCTTGGATCTAATACAACGGCTATGCAATATAAAGGTGGAACATGTTCCCAATATTTTTTGAATTTTTATTCCATGAACTCAATAGATTCCTTAAACATGTCAAAATCTCTATGCATATTGAAGGTTGCAGCAATGTCGTACAATTTATGTAATGCATGAGGATAGGTAGGATAGTACACACTTGAGAGTTGGAGAATGGCTTCGTAAAAAACCTTTAAGAAATCGTAGAAACATGAAGCAATTTACCAATCAAATTCTTGAAAAAGCTCAGTTGGATCCTTCAAGTTGTGATATGCGGTTATGACATCTTTGTATGGTAGGCATGCATTCAGCATCAAATATGTTGAATTCCATCGGTGTCCTATGTCAGTTGAAAGGTCTTTTGGATTTTATGCTTGCTCTCTTGTAAAGTTTAGCAAACTCTTCAATTCGAGAGCCAGAACTTGCTATGTAACCCAAGGCTGTTCGAATATTTTCCAAATAACCTTGAAAAAATTTCATTCCATCTTGAGCACACAAGTTAATAATATGACAAGCACATACTTGGTGAAAAAGTGTTTTGCCATGTTGTGGTCTCAAAGTTGTTTTGAAAAGGTTAATAGTAACAATACTACCAGATGCATTATCAAATGTGATGCTCAAAACCTTTTCTTTAATGCCATAAAAATAAAAAACTTCCATGATGACATCACGAATGGCCTTGGCATCATGCGGATAGGGCATTGGTCGAAAAGCAATTAACCTTTTTTGAAAAGACCAATCTTTGTCCACATAATGTGCAGTTATACAGATATAACTAGTTTTGGTACGACCTTTCCACAAATCAGATGTGCATGCAATAGATGCAGTGAATGAACTAAATTCAATTAGTAACTTTTCCTTCATTGAATGAAATACTTTCATGGTGTCAGCCCTTGTGGTAGTTCTTAAAACACGCCTATATTGTGCATAATAAGCATTTTGAATGTACTCCTTAAAGGCCAGATCATCAGCAAGACTAATTGGTTGTTGAGCACTAGCCAAATATCTAGCGTGCCATTCTCTAGCTCTTTGTTGGTCATATGACCAATCGGTAACACTACCATCAAGGCTAAATTGAAGTGTTTGTTGATGACAATCAACACCACCTACATCATGCTTAGCTTTGCATTTTTTGCGATGCCTCTCTAAATGACAAGTGCCAGAAGAGGATTTACCTATGTAGTCTTGTTTGCACACTTTGCAAATTGCGTGCTCTTTTGTTATACCATTCTCGTTTGTAAGTGTTACTAAATCAAAGTAACTCTAAACTGGTGAAGTTCGTTGCACTTTCCTTTTACCCTTACGAGTGACTTCAGAGGAGCTATCAACTTGAGATAGTAAGTCAGCTCCAATTTCTTCAAGTGGATCATTAAATTGTTCTCCTTCGTTGATCACCAAATGTGAAACGTTGGCTCTCCCTCCATGTGATGATGCCATAGCTTCAATAAAAAATAACAATAAATTAATGTAACATAAAAATTAAATAAAATAATTACACAATAAAATTAACTTATAACAATACAAAATTAATGAACAACAAATGAAATAAATTATACCTTCAAGTTTTTTTTCTCCTTTTTGAAGAACTTTATGTAAACTAAAAGAAAAAGACAATACATAAGATTTTAGAATGTTGTTGAATGAGTATCTTTGTGAATATTCTACGTTTATTTATAGGTAAAAAAGTTTATTTTTTTATTTTTTTAATTTTTTTAAATCTTTTTTTTAATTTTTTTTCTTTCAAGTGTGATTTAATTAGACAATTCATTGAAGACTTAATGTCTTAGCTTTGCACATTGCAGGCCTTCCTTCTGAGGCTCTATGTTAGGCCTGCCCCTTTATAATTGCATAGGAAAATCTAATGCCATGTTCACTCATGGGTGAATATGGCTTGTATAAATTATATAATATTTAATGCTTATATGTATTAAATAATTTATATATTAAATGTATAGTATTTTGATATTATAATACATTACCTATAGACTCAGTGTCTGATTCTCAGCTTTGCTAGTTTGCCTCTCAAAAGCAAAGCATGCCTTATGTAAAAAACCAAAACTACCCTCATGTAAAATAAACTTGCACATAAAATTTTTGCCTATTGCAATGCCTACAAGAAAAAAAAAAGAAAAGAAAAAAAGCTTGTCAGGCCTATTGCAATATGATGTGCATGAGAAAATCTAATGCCATGTTCACTCATGGGTGAATATTACATGTATATATATTATATAATATTTAGTTCTTATATGTATCAAATAATATATATATATTAAGATTATAGTATTTTAATGTGATAATACATGACCTACAGATTCAGCATCTGATTCTTAACTTTACTTCTTAAAAGCAAAGCATGCCTACAAGGAAAAAAAATAAAAAAATAAAAAGAAAAGAAAAAGAACTCGCTAGGCCTATTGTGATGTGATATGCATGGGGGAAATCTGATGTCATATTCACTCACGGGTGAATATGGCATGTATATATATTATAATATATTTAATTCTTAAGTGTATTAAATAATATATATATATATATATATATTAAATGTTTAGTCTTTTGATGTGATAATGCATGACTTACAATAGGCCTTACATGACTTACTCGAGAAGGCCAAACTCAGAAATATTCACTCGTGAATGAACATGAAAAAATATATCTAAATATATATATATATATGAAATTGGGCCACAATGGGCCTTCGGTGGGTTGGCCTATTGTGAGCCTGTATGGGCTTTACATGGGCCAGGATGGGCTGGCCCATTATGGGCCAGGATGGGCCAGCCCATTATGGGCCTAGATGGGCTAGCCCGGCCAGGCGCAGCCTAGGCCCAACCCAGCCTGGCCCATGATTTTCTATGGGTCGACATATATTGGCTCAGCCCAGCCCACCAATATTTATGGGCAGGCTGGGCCATGCCATCATTGTAGTAGGATGGGCCTAGGCTGGCCTACAGGCCCCGACCCATTGTTGCATCTCTACCCATAACTTGTGCACATATATGGTATCGACAATAATTAAAATTCCAACCACAGTCCACTACACGAAATGGAAAATTAAAATATTACACGCCTTGATTTAATGCAACAAATAACCTACTCAAAATCTTCTACTGCTCGTAAGTCTAGTTGGTGGACTCCTGGTCGATCCTAAGCTAAATTCCACCTAGAAGGGGGGAAAGTTTAAAATAAGAAAAATATGAGCGAAAGGCTAAGTAGGACTAGGTTTTAAAAACATTTAATTTGAATATAAAATTTATCATATAAGGAAATATTTAGAAAATAGAATTAAGTAAATAAGTAAATAAATAAATTCAATCAAACCATTCTTACCAAAAACTATTATTATCTTTCTTGGACAAACCATAGATATCACCACCGTAGTAGCCTAGTTGGGTTTCGGGACCTGCCCCTAAGGTTGCACTCTACATGATCCGATCTCTTAGTATAGCATCATGTCCATTTATGCATTTCTATAATATTCAAATCTGCTTTTACCAAATGTATTCATTTACATTCATTATGTGGTTTGTTATGAATATCATTATTCAACTGTTTATGAAAACATTGATAAAAATCTTTTTCAATTATTCATTGAACACATTTTGAAAGAAATCATTTTGAGGCCAAAACCATATAAAAACCTGGCTACCAAAGAATGGAGTAGAAGTCCTACCTTGATGTCCTACACTGATGTTTAACACCGTAGTCCTAACCCGCTATATGTTAGCTCCACGGAACCGTGGACGATCTTAAATGTAAACTAAGTTTGTCAATGTCTAGCTTAGGATATTCTACACTACTAAGCTATCTCATGGTGTCTTATTGTGCCATTTACATCCGTAAAACCATACTATAAAGTTAAAATCTCAATTTGGGTTTAAAATAGTGAAAACGGGTGAAAAACAATTATTTTTCATGGAGCCCAGTCGGCCTGCCGAAGTTCCTGGTCCGGCTTACTGAATTTCACAGTTTGGCCTACCGATCACATAGGACAGGCCTACCAAACTATCTTTAGGTTTGGCCTACTGTTCGATGAGTCTAGAATGCCGAACTCATGAGTCTGGCCTACTGATGCTCAACATCGGCCTGCCGAATTGGTAAAAATCTAAAAATTTCTAGATTTGAGCCTCGACCTCCCTAAGCTCGAATTTTCATTTCCAACCTGTTTTCTTAGTTCCTAGGGATACAAAACATTCATAAATGATAGAAAAACATAATAAAACACTTTTAAACAACTTTAAGCTCCTGAAGTTGCTTTCTTAACTCCTTCATCTCTGTCGGTGCCATCTGATATGGTGCTATGAAAATCGAAGCGGTTCTTAGAAGCAACTCAACACTAAACTCAATTTCCCAATGCAGTGGTAATCTAGGCAACTTGTTGAGGAAGACATCATCGAACTCCTCAACCACTGGTATTGTGACATTTCTTCCTGATGCACTAAACTCTTCTTCTAGGTTCATAAGAAGGGCATAGCAAGCAAAATTCTTCCGTCCTCCAAGACATGTCTTCATGAAACGCTCACTCATCATTCGATCATTACCACCCTGGTAAGTGATCCTTGTTCCCCTATCAGACATTAAGGTCACTTTTCTAAGTTGACAATCTACAACAATGTTATACTTGGATAACCGATCTATTCCTAAGATTACATCATATGTACTCATGGGGATTATAATCAAACCACTCTTCAGAGTCTCACTCCCAATCATTATTTTACAAGATTCACACACACCTGCCCCAAGGGTGAAGTAATAATTAAGGGCTCATCAAATTATTTTATCTTTAATCCCCATGTATGTACAAAAAAACTCGAAATGAGATAATGGGTGGCACTAGCATCGAATAAAACATGTGCTAAAGATTTAAAACTAAAACCATACCGTCAACGACTGTGTTACTGGTCTAAGGGTCCGAAATTCCTGAAGTCACGCTGTGAACCTGGCTAGAGCTTTCCCCTTTCCACTACCAACATTGCTGGGTCCTAGGTTGGTCAGTTGATATTGCTGCATTAGGGGAGACTGCATGTTAGTTGTACTTGACACTCGATACTATAGGGCATTGGGCTAGAAATTCTGTGGCTAATATCCTTACGTTAGGTATGGTAGTTGCTGAGGAGTGAACTGGTGAAACTATAGCTAGGGAAGTTGTTGAGGCAGAGGTAAGGACTGAGGCTTAGGCTCATGGCTGGCACCTTCTTTGGGCTAAAGTCCTAAATGAGCATTCTTGATTAGGCAGTTCCTCTTGATGTGTTTCGATTGCTGATAATAATGGTAATCGAAGCTGTAAGGGTTGTTGCGCCCGCTGCCTAATGAACTGCTGATCTTACTGTTGGTGTTGCCTTGCTGATTCCTCACTTGAGGTTGGCAACTGCTACCTCTCCTATTCCTCCTTTGTGGTCCTCTAGTTGTCCTTGCTTGGTTCTTGCAATAGTGAGCATAATCACTTTCCATCAATAGGGCAGACAACACCAACTCACCAAAATGCTAGATTCATGAAGCAACCAACTGTCGTTGAATGGATCCTTGAAGTCCATCCTAGAACTTAATGCAGCTTTCATGTTCATATGCCATGGTGGATGGAGCAAATCTAGCTAACTTTTTGAATTTCGCTTCATATTCCCTAATCGACATGTCACCCTGCTCCATTCTATAAAATTCGATAGCCTTTTGATCTCTATACCTTTGTGGGAAGTATCGCTCATAAAACAACTCCTCCAACCTATCCCAGCTAATATTCCCATTGTTTTCCAAATGTTTGGTTTACTTCCACCAAGCATTAGCATTGTCTTCAAATTTGTAAGCCATAAATTCTACACAGTATTCCACTGGTACGCTAAGGGTATCTAAATGTTTTACCACCGAATCTAACCAATACTCGACCATCTATGGGTCTCCATTTCCATCAAAGGTAGGAATAGATGCATGCCAAAACTCTTTAAAGTATGTATGCTGGCGACTTGCCTCGAAATCCTTTGGTCTTGCCCTCACTGCCATTTGTCGAAAAGCGACAAACATCGCTCCTATCATGCTTTCCTCATTTGCCGGATTTGCATCATTAGTCACTGGACGACGCCTAAGTGCCATTCTTTCAATTCTGAAAATAAAATTTAGACTGTCAGTGGTATTTCATTGTCATACCTATGAGTGCACAATTCTTAAAGTTCATAACCTAGGGCTCTGATACCATTCTGTTAAGCTTGAAAAACCAAGAAGTAACATGGTGGATTAATTAATTTAATTAAACAAATTTTAGTTAAAACTACCAAATACTAAATTTAAGGAAGCAGTTGGCCATTAAAAATGTGGTAAATTTAAAACTTTTTAAACAATTATTTAAAATGAATAGACAGGTAAAGTAAAATAAAAAAATAATAACAATGAAAAAATACGCATTGGGTCCTATCGAGCCCACAACTTATGCACACACATGGTATTGATAATAATTAAAATTATAACCACAGTCCAATATACAAAATGGAAAATTAAAATATTACATGCCTTAATCTAATGCAACAATAACCTACTTAAAATCTTCTATTGCTCGTAAGCCCAATCGGTGGACTCCTGGTCGATCTTAAGCTGAATTCCACCTAGAAGGGGGCAAAGTTTAAAACAAGAAAAATGTAAACGAAAGGCTCAGTAGTACTAGGTTTTAAAAATATTTAATTTGAATGTAAAATTTATCATATAAAGAAATATTTAGAAAACAGAATTAAGTAAATAAGTAAATAAATAAATTCAATCAAACTATTCTTACCAAAAACTATTCATTATTTGTCCAGAAAGGATATTATTATCTATCTTTGGTAAACCATAGATATCACTACCTGTAACGCCCCTATATGGGCGTTAACAGTTTTTAAATAAATAAAATAAAAATCAAAAAATAAATATAAAATATCAAAGTAATTTGCTCGGGACTTAAATAGAAACTCTCAAAATAAAAATAAAACATAAACAAATAAATAAACTACAGTTTAAAGTAGCACCTTAAATTTTAATAATATACAACTGTCATCATCATCATTTCAACCATCAACAGATCTTAATATAGTAACAGAAAGTAACAATTGATGCTTACATTATCATGCAGATCATTCTTTACATTTGAAGCAATTCCAACGTAATATAACTACATAGCTTCCTCAACTGTTTTTCTTGTAACCATTTCACACTTAGTGAGTCCTGAAAAGAGAAAAATATAAGAGAATAAACGACAACATGCTCAGTAGGAAAAACCATTACACATCTTAAGGTTTTATACTTTACCACATTAAATCTGCATGGTTAGTTAGTTTTCATCATTATCCAAATTATGAGATTTATTATGATCATATTCCGTGGATACCATAGTTAATCATTACCAAGTTCCATACATATACATATATACGATATTAGTATTCATCATTATTCCTAGGTATCCACATTATATAAAGTATCACTCAACTTATTGAAACCCAAATGGGCGTGCTTGGCCACCTTCCAAACATTTCGAGGATATTCTGGTGAGGGGATATCAAGCCTCGAGTCCTTACCAAGTCAATTCTTGTACAGTGCATTCTGAGACTTTTGACCCAAGGGAGCGTCATCACCTCCCCCTATTTTACCTTTTAGGGTATTCGTGCCCAAGGACGTAACCGCCACCTTCTTCACGTCTCACCATTTCTCAATGTTCAATCATTATTTATAGAGTCAATTTTTCTAACCATGCTTCCCAATTTATAACAACATATGTTAATTCATTATGTTCCTCGCTAATAAATACAATGCGAGTTCATGTCATAGTTTTATATGTGATTCTCATATAATAGCAGTTCAACATGGGCTAACAAGTGGTTTACTTAAGGTAGACGGGTCATATACTGCCACTGGTAAGTTTACTAGTTTCTAATCTGAGAATTAAAAAATTCATAGAAAATAAAATACAACTCCAATTTAGGCTCATGATAGCTCGTTCGAAAGCTTATGATGTCTACTTTTTAAACATGCAACCAATTTATAAAATTCATTTTCATCAAATCCTAGAATTTCAAGAAAGAGCCACTGCCCATAGAGGTATTACAAAGTTTATAAAATGCCAAGTTCTTCTTTAACTCAAAGCATATTATCCTTGATCAAAATCCAAAATCATTCCAAAATATGCAGCATATATTATATAATCATAATAAACATATTCTCATGAGTTTTATATCAAAATCATCATCAAACCAAAATAAAGGTTGGTTGTCGGTCTTAATTCAAGACTCAAGTTTTTGTTCATAAATGCTCAAATATGCATGCTAACATAATTAGAAATTTGCATGAACTTTGAACACGAAAATTATACATTAAAGATGGAGAAACACACACTAAAAACCAAGTTTAAATTAAAGAAAACCTACCTCAAAACTCCTTTGAAAAACACCAAAGTTTGGTAAAAATCAAGCTTGAATTGACTCTAAAACAACTTCAAACATGGCTGGGAATTATAGTTGCTTTGGCTGCAAAAAGAGATTTATGCTTTGTGTCTTTAGTTAGAAATTGAAGTGAGAAACTAGAGAAGAATGTGGTGATGGTTGAATAAAAAGGCATCAAAATAATTAAGGAGCGGGAGATAATTGTAGGTTTATGGGAAAGGTGGTAGGAAGAAACAAATGAGCATTAAAAGAAAATATTATCATGTCTCCCCTAGAGACTTTTAGTAAATAATACTGAAACACCCCTTATTTTAACAGGTATAACTTTTGTAAAATCATATGAATAAAATATCACTTTAGTATTTTTACTAAGTCTCCGTAGTAAATATTTAAAACTTACCTATCATTTATTTCTACCAACCTTGTTCCACTACATTAATGCTCAATTAAATAGCATCCTTATCATTTGGAGACATAGAATTAATTCACCTCAACTACCAAGAGACATCGATATATTTTCTTAACCATCTTTTTAATGCTTCCTTCATCTTCTTCCACAACTTGTCCCATTTGCCCCCTCAATTATGTTGCTAAAAGTCTCCATGGGAGACATGATAATATTTCTTTTTAATGCTCATTTAATTCTCTCCCACTCCTTAATTATTTTGATGCCTATTTATTCAACCATCACCACTTTCTTCTCTTGTTTCTCATTCTCTCCTTTCTCACTTCAATTTCTAACTAAAGATACAAGGCATAAAGCTCTCTTTGCAACCACGACAACTATTATTCCCAGCCATGTTTGAACTTGTTTTGGAGTCAATTCAAGCTTGATTTTTAACCCGAACTTTGGTGTTTTTCAAAGGAGTTTTGAGGTAGGTTTTCTTTAATTCAACCTTGGTTTTTAGTATATGTTTTCTCCATGCTAATTTCTAATTAGGTTAACATGCATATTTGAACATTTATGAACAATATTACAAACATGCTAGGAATGTTTAAAACCAGTTTCCATAACTTTAAGATTGATGTTTTAAGGTTTTAAGCTTAAAAAGCAAACTTAAACATGTTTTCCTCATTATTTGCAAGAAAGGCCAGAGATATGGTTTGATGATGATTTTGGTATAAAACTCATGAGAATATGTTTATTATGATTATATAATGCATATGCTGCATATTTTTGAATGATTTTGAGACTTTGAACAAAGATAATATGCTTTGAGTTAGAGAAAAACTTAATATTCCATAAATCTTGTATTATCTTTATGAATAGTAGCTCTTTCTTGAAATTCTGGGATTAGATAAAAATGAATTTTATAAATTGGTTTACATATTTTAAAAGTAGATATCATAAGCTTTCCAACGAGCTATCATGAGCCTAAATCGGAGTTATATTTTATTTTCTACGAATTTTTCAATTCTAAGATTGGAAACTAGTAAACCTACCAGTGGTAGTATACCACACGTCTATCTTAAGTAAACCCCCCATTAACCCATATGCTAATTGTAAATAGTGAACCCAACTTTGCTCACCTTCTAACCCCTGAATGTCTTGCAACTTTTCCAAAACCATCCTAAGTAATTCATGAATCTTATGAGAGATTGAATTCTATAGATTTACACTTAATTCATTTATGGATGTGGTTACATGTTGTGCTTTAGTTTTAATTATCCTTATGCACACCTTAGAATCAAGGGTGTGTGGAGCTTACGTTAATTAAATTCAGAGATTAAAATATTATTGAGAAGCTTGGAAGGTTGAGATTCTATTACTTATCTTTTGTGAGGTTTTTATGAAATTAAAATTGATTGTTTTACCACAAGATATATATATCTATGTTGAACTGCGTTGATATGAGAATTACATATGAAACTATGACATGAACTCGACCTGTATTGAACAGCAAGGAACATAATTAAATAGTATATGTTGTTATAAATTAAGAAGCATGGTTAGGAAAATTGGCTCTGTAAATGATATTTGTATATAAGAAATGGTAAGACGTGAAGAGGGCGGCGGTTACGTCCTTAGGTACGAATACCCTAAAAGGTAAAATAGGGGGAGGTGATGACACTCCCTTGGGTTGAAAGTCCCAGAACGCACTGTATAGGAATCGACTTGGTGAAGACTCAGGGCTTAATGTCCCCTCACCGGAATGCCCTCAGAATGTTTGGAGGGTGGCCAAGCATGCCCATTTGGGTTTCGATAAGATGAGTAATACTTTATGTAATGTGGATACCTAGGAATAATGGTGAATGGGAATATTGTATATATGTATATGTATGAAACTTGGTAATGATTAACTATGGTATCCACGGAATATGATCATAATAAATCTCATAATTTGGATAATGATGAAAACTAACTAACCATGTAGGTTTAATGTGGTAAGAATAAAACCTTAAGGTTAGTAATGGTTTTCCCTACTGAGCACGTTGTCGCTCATTCTCTTATATTTTCCTCTTTTTAGGACTTATTAAGTGTGAAATGATTACAAGAAAAATAGTTGAGGAAGCTATGTAATTATATTACATTGAGATGCCTTCGAATGCAAAGAATGATCTTCATGATAATATAAGCATCCATTGTTACTTTCTGTGACTGTATTAAGATTTGTTGAGGGTTGAAATGATGATGATGATAGTTGTATATTATTAAAATTTAATGTGCTACATTAAAAACTTGGCTACCAAAGAAAGGAGTAGAAGTCCTACCTCGACGTCTTGCACTGATGCTCAACACTGCAGTCCAAACCCGCTATATGTTAGCTCCACAGAACCATGAACAACCTTAAATGTAAACTAAGTTTGTCAATGTCTAGCTTAGGATATTCTACACTACTAAACTATCTTGTGGTGTCCTAGTGTGTCATTTATATCTGTAAAACTATACTATAAAGTTAAAATCTCAATTTGGGTTTAAAACAGTGAAAATAGGTGAAAAACAATTATTTTTCATGGAGCCCAGTCGGCCTGTCGAAGTTCCTGGTCTGGCTTGCTAAACTCCATAGTTCGGTCTTCTGAACATACAGGATCGGCCTGCTAAACTGTCCCCAGGTTTGGCATACCACTCGATGAGTCTGGCATGCCGAACTCATGAGTCTGGCCTACTGATGCTCAACATTGGCCTGTCGAATTGTAAAAAATCTAAAAATTTCTAGATTCAAGCCTCGACCTCCCTGAGCTCGTATTTTCATTTTCAACCTGTTTTCTTAGTTCCTAGGCATACAAAACATTCATAAATGATAGAAAAATATAATAGAACACTTTTAAACAACTTTAAGCTCCTAAAGTTGCTTTCTCAACTCCTTCATCGCTGCTAGTGCCATCTGATACGGTGCTACAAAAATTGAAGCGGTTCTTGGAAGCAACTCAATACTAAACTCAATTTCCTGATGTAGTGGTAATCCAAGCAACTTTTTGGGGAAGATATCATCGAACTCCTCAACCATTGGTATTGCGACATTTCTTCTTGATGCACTAGACTCTTCTTCTAGGTTCATAAGAAGGGCATAGCAAGCTAATTTCTTCCGTCCTCCGAGACATGTCTTCATGAGATGCTCACTCATCATTCAATCATTACCACCCTAGTAAGTGATCGTCATTCCCCTATCTGACATTAAAGTCACTTTTCTAAGTTGACAATCTGCAACAGTGTTATTCTTGGATAACCGGTATATTCTTAAGATTATATCATATGCACTCATAGGGATTATAATCAAATCACTCTTCAAAGTCTCACCCCCAATTGTTATTTTACAAGATTCACATACACCCATCCTAAGGGTGAGGTAATAATTAAGGGCTCATCAAATTCTTTCATCTCTAATCTCAAGGTATGTACAAAAGAACTCAAAATGAGATAATGGGTGGCACTAGTATCGAATAAAACATGTGCTAAAGATTGTAAAACCAAAACCATACCGTCAACGACTGCGTTACTGGTCTAAGCATCCAAAATCCCTGAAGTCACGCTGTGAACCTGGCTGGAGCTTTCCCCTTTCCTCTACCAGTATTGCTAGGTCTTGGGTTGGTCAGCCGATATTGCTGCATTAGGGGAGATTGTATGCTAGCTGTACTTGGTGCTCAATACTATGGGGCATTGGGCTAGAAATTCTGTGGCTGATATCCTTACATTGGGTATGGCAGTTGCTGAGGAATGAACTAATGAAATTGTAGCTGGGGAAGTTGTTGAGGCGGAGGTAAGGAGTAAGGCTTAGGCTGATGGCTGGCACCTTCTTCGGGCTGAAATCCTAGATGAGCATTCTTGATTAAGCAGCTCCTCTTGATGTGTTTTGGTTGCTGACAATAATGGTAATCGAAGCTGTAAGGGTTGTTGCGCCCGCTGCCTGATGAACTGCTGCTCTCACTGTTGGTGTTGCCTTGCTGATTCCTCACTTGAGCTTGGCAACTGCTACCTCTCCTATTCCTCCTTTGTGGTCCTCTAGTTGTCCTTGCTCAATTCTCGCAGTAGTGGGCATAATCACTTTCCATCGACAGGCCTGACAACACCAACTCACCAAAATGCTAGTCATAAAGCAACCAACTGCCTTCGAATGGATCCTTTAAGTCTTTCCTAGAACTTAATGCACCTTTCACACTTAGATGCCATGGTAGATGGAGCAAATCTAGCTAACTCGTTGAATTTTGCTTCATATTCCCTAACCGACATATCACCCTACTCCATTCTATAAAATTCGACGGCCTTTTGATCTCTATACCTTTGTGGGAAGTATCACTCGTAAAACAACTCTTCCAACCTATCCTAGCTAATATTCCCATTGTTTTCCAAATGTTTGGCTTACTTCCACTAAGCATTAGCGCTGTCTTCAAATTTGTAAGCCGCAAATTCTACACAGTATTCCACTGGTATACCAAGGGTATCCGAATGTTTTACCACTGAATCTAACCAATACTCGGCCATCTGTAGGTCTCCATTTCTATCAAAGATAGGAATAGATGCACGCCACAACTCCTTAAAGTACGTATGCCGGTGAATTGCTTCGAAATTTTTCAGTTTTGCCCTCATTGCCATATGTCAAAAAGTGACAAAAATCGCTCCTATCATGCTTTCCTTATTTGTCAGATTTGCATCATTAGCCGTTGGACGACGCTTAAGTGCTATTCTCTCAATTCTGAAAATAAAATTTAGACTATCAGTAATATTTTATTGTTGCACCTATGTGTGCACAATTCTCAAGGTTCATAACTTAGGGCTCTGATACCATTCTGTTAAGCTTGAAAATTCAAGAGGTGACATGGCAGATTAATTAATTTAATTAAACAAAATTTAGTTAAAATTACTAAATACTAAATTTAAGGAAGTAGTTGGTTATTAAAAATGTGGTAAATTTAAAACTTTTAAACAATTATTTAAAATGAATAGATAGGTAAGGTAAAATAAAATAATAATAACAAGGGAGAAATACTCATTGGGTCCCATCGGGCTAACAACTTATACACACACATGATATTGACAATAATTAAAATTATAACCATAATCCAATATACAAAATGGAAAATTAAAATATTACATGCCTTAAGCTAATGCAATAAATAACCTACTCAAAATCTTCTATTACTAGTAAGTCCAGTCGTGGACTCCCGGTCGATCCTAAGCTGAATTTCACCTAGAAGGGGGAAAGTTTAAAACAAGAAAAATGTGAACGAAAGGCTCAGTAGTACTAGGTTTTAAAAATATTTAATTTGAATGTAAAATCTATCATATAAAGAAATATTTAGAAAACAGAATCAAGTAAATAAGTAAATAAATAAATTCAATCAAACTATTCTTACCAAAAACTGTTTATTGTTTGTCTAGAAAGGATATTATTATCTATCTTTGAAAAACTATAGATATCACCACCGTAGTGGCTCAACTACGTTTTGAGACCTGCCCCCAAGGTCGTACTCTACACAACCCGATCTTTGAGTATGGCATCATACCCATTTATGTATTTCTATAATTGTTCAAATCTCCTTTTACCAAGTGTATTCATTTACATTCATTATGTGGTTTGTTATGAATATCATCATTCAACTGTATATGAAAACACTGATAAAAATCTTTTTCAACCATTCATTGAACACATTTTGAAAGAAATCATTTTAAGGCTAAAACCATTTAAAAATCTGGCTACCAAAGAAAGGGATAGCAGTCCTACCTCGATGTCCTACACTGATGCTCAACACCGCAGCCTCGACCCACTATACGTTAGCTCCACAGAACCACGAACGACCTTAAATGTAAACTAAGTTTGTCAATATCTAGCTTAGGACATTCTACACTACTAAGCTATCTCATGGTGTCCTAGTGTGCCATTTATATCCGTAAAACCATACTATAAAGTTAAAATCTCAATCTGAGTTAAAATAGTGAAAATAGGTGAAAAACAGTCATTTTTCATGGAGCCCGATCGGCCTGCCGAAGTTCCTGGTCCAGCCTGTTGAACTCTACAATTTCCCTAAGTTTGGCCTGTCAATGCTATGAGTCTGGCATGCCAAACTCCTGAGTTTGGCATACTGATGCTCAATATCGGCCTGTCGAATTGAAAAAATCTACAAATTTTCAGATTCGAGCCTCGATGTCCCCGAGCTCAAATTTTCATTTCCAACATGTTTTCTTAGTTCCTAGGCATACAAAACATTCATAAATGATTGAAAAACATAATAGAACACTTTTAAACAACTTTAAACAAGATTTGCATATAAATTTTTAAAGAAATCCGAAAATAGAGAAAAAAAAGGAAAAGTTTGATTTAACTTGGTTTTTGTTTAATCTAGCTTAGATTTATGACAATCTAGGTTCCACAAACTTAGATTAAGGGTTTCTTAAGCTTAAATAAGCTCAAATTTCAAAATACAAGGAAAATGAAAAAATTGAGGAAAAGTTTGAAAGTTTGGTAAACCAACCTCGAATTCGAGCTTTGAATCACATTTATGGAGGCTCAATCTTGCTTCCTAGCTTCCAATCTAGTGGAGATCAAGGCTTGAACTCAAAATTTTGAAGTAACATTGAGAGGGAAGAGAGAAAGAGAGAGATAGTGAGAGAGACGAGAGAGAGCGAGGCGAGAGGGAGAGAGTGAGTCTGAGAGTGAGGAAGAGAGAATGAGAGAGGGAAATAAATAAAACGGGAGGGAGCAGTTGGTTTTGAAGAAAACCATAGGCTGCTCCTGGTTTTCCTGAGTAAGTTCCAAGTTGTTTAAGTTTTTAGCAAAAAGAATTGTTTAGTATTTAGCAAATTGTTTTGTTTTAAAAATTTAAAATAACAATTTACATAATAAAAAATGAAATAAATTGAAAAACACTACAATTAATTACATTAAGTTTAAATTACATTTGGGCACACTAATATACCATGTTATACATTAATCTTACTTAATTAATTCGAGGTGTTACAGTTTTCAAGCTCTTTACTTATTCCACATTAATTGGGGCCAATGCCCTTTGTCTGTGGGCATATATATAATATCTTTAGTGCACGAAGGCTTGTGTGTTTTGTGGGCTTATGAATGAGAGCTCAATTTGTTTTCCTAATCATCCAAAAAATTAGAAACATTTGTTTCTCCACTAGTTTTATCTCTTTGGGGAATATGGGAGCTTGTTCCAACTAAGTTTGTTAGAATCTGGATTTTATTATTCCTTTTGATTTGGAATATGATTGTTAACGGGCATTTTTCTTGTGCTAGGCTTTTTGTGGTGCAAGCTTTTATAATCTCCTTGTTTATAGTGGAATTCTTTACCGTCTAGAGAGAGATAGGTCAAAAACCAAACATAAATCCTTGTGTTAACTTTTTTTCTTATTTTGTCATAAAATTCAAGCTTATTTCCCGCTGCACACAACACAGTATTCATTTAGATTTTTCCTTAATTAGTAATTGTAATTGCATGCATTCAATTAACGCTTCTGTAAATATATAAAAACAAAAGGTACGTAGGGCTTAGTCCAAAGATTTTTTCCATGTTATGAATCTTGATCGTTTCTTTAAAATGTAACAAAGATTAATAAAAATAAATAAATTAAAAGATAAATATACTATTAATGTTGTAGCCGTACTGTTTTTGTTATGCATGGAAGATGAGATTCTATTGTTATTAATTTTTTTTTTTGGTTTTTCATTAGCCAATAATAAGTTTTTTTCTTTTTTTTTATTTTCTATAATATATTTGTATAATAAATAGCTTGCAGAGAATTGACAGCACCATCAATGGAATACCCCAAAAGCATATAATATTATTTTAATTAATGATCACGTGTCAAAGCATTACTTAGGGATGGTGGTATTTCCTGCGGAGACGGCCCCCCACGACTTTTGAGGGTGATGATTACATTCGGGCGTTGGGGCAGGATGAAAAAAAGTCTTGTCTGCGAGACGAGAGCGGGGCAGGGACAGTACGAAGTACTCCCCCGCCCCACCACTGCCCCGCGTGTGCGTGTATATATATATATATATATATATTTATTTTATTAGTTCGTCAAAGATACATTTATTGCTGTTTTTAATATTAGGTTGTTATCAACATCTTTATTTTGTTACAATTTGGTTTGTTTTGTTAAAATATTGAATTTGGGAGTAAATTTAACATAAATGTGAGCTCATTTTTTGTTTATTATAATTGAAATTTTCTTCAATAGACATCAATGTTCATGGGAAGGCTCCTCCAACGGCATTCTTTGATCCTGTAGCCGCCTTTTTTTAGCGAGGACGGGGGCAGGGATGAAGATGAAAAAGCATTCCCTTGCTCGGCCCGTCCTGATTGTCATCCCTAGCAATACTACTCCGATGCGTGCATGTACAATTAAAATAAATAAATACTGCATAATATTTATTTTAACAATTAAAAAAAATATTTTATATAGAACTGATGTTATATATTGTGACATAAAATAAATCCACCTCACATGAAAAAAAGCCATCCAGTTTGCTCAGCATTATATATTAGTGCCGCACCTAATTTAGGCTATCTTAATGCTTTTCATACAAACCTGGCGGATCATAAATCGTCAAGAAAGTTCCACTTTCTTATGTTGAAAATTTATGGAGATAGCATAAGGACTAAATGGACCGAAATAGGTAATTGAAGCTTCAACAATCAATATTTTATTTGACTAAACTTTAATTAATTAAATATTATTATTAACTTTAGTTTGTGCCATGATCAAAACGAAAGCCACGATAAAATTATGCAAATATATTTACAAGAGAAATAGCTTTTCCCGCCTGATATGGCCGGATGTTGCTGTGACTCTCCACTACGAATATCTACAATTAGAGCTAAGCAATAATTCTGTTGAACCTCTCTAATTACACTTTTGTCTATTATTCTGTTAATACTTTAATAATAACCTATTTATGAAAACAAATGAGGCTCTCGGTTATCAACTCCTGCCACCAGCTCTTCACAGGGGCAGCCCAGCATCTATGTTGGTTGATTTCCTTGGTGTAGTTCCTTGAAGAAGGTAGGGCAAAAGGTTTAGGTTCACAAACTGAATCTAGAAAGAAATTTAGACTGAAAGATCTGCGGTTAAAGTTTTCTTTCAAGGAATGAAACCACTCGGCTAACTAAGAACGTGGTATTTCTTCCTGATCTCTACGCATTTCACTGCTCCATTGGAAATTCTCTGTGCACCTACCATAGTCTAGCTTGATAGTTTCAAGGCAAAAATGCCACGAATGATGTTAATTTTAAGCAACATGGGCCAAATGTTTCCCCTATCTTTAAAGGGGCTCGACTCAATATTCTTGAAGAAATCCTTTAACTCTTAATCTTGGCTCAATATTTAATATTGAATTAACATTGTGTGACAATATTGTTAGTTTTCACAAATGAAGATATGAATTTCGTGCCTATGAATCGTCGTTCCCTACAAAATGTCATTCCGAATAGATCTTACAAATTGGCATATCAAAAGATATTATCATATGGATGTAAGTACACCATTCGTTCAAGATTGTGATTCATCCATAAATTAACCATTTAAGGTTATAAAATATAAGTTCTTTTGTCTTTAAGCTGATTTAATCTAAAAACTAATTTGGTTGCGGTCATTGACAATGTATTGATAATGCAAATGTATCTCTACACTGTAATCAACATTACAATAATTTAGATAGGACCCTTTCTCCAATTCGATAAGAGACAACACCAAAATCTTGTCAACATTTTATCTAAATAATTAAGGACATTGGCCAGTATAGAATCTTTAAGGTATTTCACTTAAAATATAGCAATAAATAATTACCATAAGTATCATAAATAAAAGGTTAAAACTTTGTATAGAATAATAGTGAAACAAGTTCAAAATAGAAATATAGATAAATCTCTAAAAGCAGCGTGTTCTAATAAAACTTCACTATAACATGTTGATTGATGGAACAGAAGAACCAACAACAAGAAGCTCATTATTTGAGAATTGAGGGGGCAAGGAAATTAAGAAGGAGAGAGAATGTGCAAGTGCGTGTGTTCATATTAAGGAGGACGTGCATGGATTTGGAAAAAGCAACTGCAATGCAATTACCAATTGCAGGCTGGGGAGTGGGTCGTAGATGTATATATATTTATATAGAATCATAGATAGCCTTACCTAACTACTGCTACATGTATATAGACGGAGTAGTATAATTAATTGAAATTTGAGAATTGTGACATGCGAGCGATCGCTTTCTCTCAATTGGGTAATTTATTTATGTCTGTAGACTGTACAAGTAGCAGAGACAGGTAGGTGTACGTGTTGCTAATTAATGTTGAATTGTTGATTTGTTATGGGTAAGCTAGGCATTAATTGATGCTTGTGGCTAATATTGTACTGTCTATACTCTATACTCGTCTATACCAACACTAGCTGACCTCTTTTCATGTACTTGTATTTGTTGTTCCACCTTCCTTTTTTTTGTTAATTATAACTTGTTTACTTGTTTTGTGATTAGGTAATGCAAAGCTTTTCTGGAAACTCTCAAAACCAACAACTCAACTGATAAACCCATTCAATTCATATTCTTAAATTCTCACAACTCAACTCTTCTCTTTTATTTTCTCCAGACGTTACACTTACACATGGAGTTTTTCATAATAAGGGCTTTCAAATGTTGAATTCTATTATATGTATGCGCAATCTGGTTTTCATTTTTCTACAATAATAAAATAATATTGCGGGGCTCTCAAGTTATTATTAACTCATCTCTCACAGTCACAGCCCCAGCTGTTGGTAAGTGGGTGGTGTTTTCTACAGCTATATATGCGTATATATATATGGATGGCCTATCAAATGTGTTTGCTGAAACAAAAACAAAAAGCAGGAGAGTGTGTTCATTTGTTAGTTTGTCGGTGACTCGTGCGCTTTTCTTTGATTGTTTTTTCAGATCTCGAGACCCTCAAAACACACCTGTTGCAGTCGCGTTGTTGCAATATTTGCTTTGCTTCATTTCATTTCGCCTTTCCTTCCTAGGCCATTTTGTCTTTATGTAAATATATATAAATACATAAATACATGAATGTGGTACAAAGAACTTGAACTTCAACATTCAATTTCTTATTGCATTGCCCCGTTTTATAATATTATTATTATTATTATTATATGTGCATTGGCCACAATGTTTGGAGGGGTCGGTGATATTGTTGAATATTGCCTCTTGCTTTCCCTCGAAGATATTCAACCTACACTTCTCTTCCATTAAACTTCCAACCTCTAAAAACTTTTTTTTTTTTAATTTCATTGGTCTTTGCATTCTTCATCTACTTTATTATTATTGTTGTTGTTCTACCATGTGTATATATATATATATACACACACGTATAATATTGCATGTGGGTGTGATTGTTATTTCAGAATTTGGATGTATAATATTACAATTAGTACATGGAGGGAGACATAAGAATAAGAATAGGAAGAGGGTTTATTAGTTGGTTCCTAGTACTTGCCCCATCTCCCTCTTAATATTTATATTGTTATAATTCGTTTTGGCTTTTGTTCCCCTATTTAGGATTTAGGGTTTATGTAGAGATATACCAAAACTTTGCCTGCAAAGAGAAAAAAAAAGATTGAGAGAGTTGGCTTTTTATTTGATGTGGAATAAACAACACAAATGCAAGCGAATTAAACATGCCGATCTGCTCTGATGACTCTGATCAAAATGATATCTTCTTCGACTCGTTGGATGGCTTCAAGTCGAGCTCATTACAAGATCAGGAGGAGTTGAGTGGTAGTAATAGTAGAAATAGTAGCAGCAAGTGGGGGTATGAAATTTGGATAAATGAGCCTACTACTAGTGTTGAAGAAAGAAGGCACAATTTCCTTCAACAAATGGGTCTGGCTGAATTTGCTTCTACAAAGATAAGAAACAACACTTCAATGTCCGACTCTGACACACAAAAGGGATTGGATAATTTGGACACACTCAAGGAGGAGAACAATGGAGCTGTTGAGGAAGCAGCTCTGGAATATCCCTATACAAGGGAAGACGGTGGCGAAGCAAATTTGATGTCTGGCCAGTTCAATCATCGCTTCCAAAGCAATGAGCAGAATGCAGTTTTAGCCCAACAGACTGCTGCATCTTCGCATAGAGAAGAAAGTCGAAATCTTCGTCATGTTACAAAGAAAATGAGCAGCAGTTGGTGGAAACACTTTGTAAATAGGGGGAAGAAAACAGGCAGTAGAGTTGCGTCCGAAGAATCAAAACCTAAAGGAGGCAGAGCTAATAAAATAAAGGTGTTGCAGAAGAAGAAGAGGTGTTTAGAGCTCACTGCGCCTTACGTTGGGCAAGTAATTCATGCACACAAAGGCTTTATTTCGACTATCAAGTTCAGTCCAGAAGGTCAATATCTTGCAAGTGGTGGCAAAGACGGGGTTGTACGGGTGTGGCGTGTGAGGGCAGTGGATGCTAACTCATCTGATTACTTAACAGCTGAAGAACACTACTTTTGTAGAAAACTCAATGAGAGCAAATTCAGTAGTTTTCAACGAAAACACCCTCTCCATGCCTCCGTTATATTTCCCGATAAGATTTTTCGCATTGAAGAATCTCCAATTCAGGAGTTTCACGGCCATTCCAGCGACGTCTTGGACCTGGCTTGGTCTAATTCAAATGTGAGTAGTCTGTTCAGAAAGTTTATCGGTATTTTTGACTACTAACCAAAATAACTTGTCATGCTGTGTTTTAATAAATGTAAAAATTGATTTGAACCCAACTTCTGTTGCAGTGTATTCTTTCATCCTCCAAGGATAAGACTGTCCGACTTTGGCAATTGGGTTGTGACGACAGTCTTAATGTTTTTCGCCACAATGATTATGGTAAAGATATTCTTCCTTGTTTTCTTTTCATTTTTGCAATACCATCCGAACGTTTCTTGCTTCTTGAAAATGTTTATGAATTTAAATGAATTTGTTATTCACAAATCTAAAATCTTTTTTTTTTTTTTTTCCTTCCTCTAATTTGATAGTGACATGTATTCATTTCAACCCCGTGGACGATAATTACTTCATCAGTGGCTCCGTAGACGGAAAAGTTCGAATTTGGGGGGTGTCTGAGAAGCGAGTTGTAGATTGGACTGATGTCCGAGATGTAATTACCGCTATACGTTACCAGCCAGATGGACAAGTAGGAATTTGTAAACCGTTCTATGAATTTATACACTACAAGGTATATCAATTCATATTCCTAACTGCATCAACTTAATCCTTCTATACAAGCAGGGCTTCCTAGTTGGCTCCATCGCTGGCACTTGCCGTTCCTACAAAGTATCAGGTACTTTTGTCGAATTTTCCAAATTTGTTTCTTCTTGCGTTTTGCATAACTTGTAATCCTCATATCTACCGAAAGTGCCTGAAGTTTAATTTCTTTGTTGCGGTGCAGGCGAAGGTCCTGTATTGGATGCACAGACTAACGTTCGGGGCAGAAAGAAAACTGCAGGCAATGAAATTACAGGCATTAAGGTTTTTACACGGAAGCTCTTGCTAGTTTTGTGTTGACAACTACAATTACCATTTAACTAACTACTTTTCATGTATTCCATCTTTTGAACATCTGTAATTCACATAGAAATTCGTTTGTCTTGTTTGTCCTATTGCAGTTCTCTCAGGAGAATTCTCAAAGAGTCATGATTTCATCAGAAGACTCGAAACTTCGCATATTTGATGGGGTTGATCTCAGTCTAATTTACAAATACAAAGGTGAGGACCTTAGATCAGAAAGAGACCCCACCCCAAACCCCCCTCCTTGTTTTTTTTTTCCCTCTCTCTGGGAAACTGCTTTCTTATTATCTTTCCATATAGATATTAGCTTTTCATTTCTACCAAGAAATATTATTTCATATTTGTGGTAATATAACATCAAATGTGGAATCACGCCGAGAACTACGTTGTAATAACTATTTCTTTTTTTTTTTTTGGTTGGTGAATTACTGCAATACAAAAAGAAAAATAACCTCTAGCACTCTAGCAGTAAAATATGTTTTGACAGCACATGGTGTTTCTCTTAAGAAAGTCAAACTTTTACTTGAATTATAAATTATCTTAAGGGAGTAACAAAACATTGTACCTAATTCTCAGTTATCCATCTAGAACATACACTGCATCTAACTTTCTCGGGGAGATCATAAAGTTTATGGTAAAATGGTTATGCTAGTTTCCAATAATCCTTTACAGCTGTAATATCTTTGTTTTTATTTCACTTGCAACTTGGAGTTTACAAAACTTTCACGTGTTTTCTTTCTTGGCTGGCTATGACTGATAATCCATGATCCTTTTGGCCTTTACCTTTTTTTTTTTTTTTTAACTTTTTATTTTTATTTTGGGGTGTTGTGTCGGTTTAGTTTAATAGCATGCCTTTCTCACATACAATGAATCTATATTTTCCAGATAAAGTAATTAGGAAAGAATTAGTTTTAGTTTTGGCTGCATGTCACCACTATTATCAAAAGTCGTATTCAATTCTAATTTAGTCCTTGATCTTCTTCTTATGTCAGGTCTTCCAAAGTCTGGAAGTCAGATATCAGCTTCATTTACGTCTACCGAGAGACATATAGTCTCCCTCGGAGAGGACTCTCATGTTTACATCTGGAACCACGACGCCTCGTCTGTCCCGTCATCAAAACAAACAAAATCGATCAGTTCCTGCGAGCATTTCTTTTATGAAGGCATTTCTGTTGCCATACCATGGTCAGGAATGGAAACAGATCGAGAGAGGTTAAGTAATGCTAGTTCCATACGGGCACAGGAGCACCGGGAAGCTGTTTCTAGGCCCAGAGAGTCTGAACGTTTTCCTCTCGGTAGCTGGTTCTCCATGGACAGCGCATGCAGGGAGTCCGCAACTTGGCCTGAGGAGAAACTTCCTCTGTGGGAAGTACCAACTACCAAAGACGAAGATCACAAGTACAAGACAGCCATATCGGAGACATGGGGGCTTGTGATTGTAGCGGCTGGATTGGATGGAACAATCAGGACATTCCACAATTATGGATTGCCCGTCAGGCTCTAACAATTGGATGTCATCTAGATCTTGATGCTTCTCGCACTTTTTGACGTTATTGGTCATCCAGATTTTGGTAGGTAAGCAGAATCAGCGGCTCAGTTGGGAAGAATTGGTGAGGGTTATAGGTGTTTCAACGTCGAGGTTATTTTTGTTTAGTATACACTCAAGATTCTTGCAGCACACATGTCCTTTTTCTTTTGTTCTTATGTTGTACATTATCGTACTTGTCCCTATAATTTGGGCTGTCTGGTCCTGCCAAGGAGCTAGGACTGCAATTTTGTTTTGTTTTTTTTCCCCTCCCTTTGGTAAATAATATAATATTTTAATATACATGACAATATAGAAAAGAACATTAAAAAAATGTTATCCTTTTCATTGATTTATGTGAGTTTTGCTACCTGACACTTGTCATTAGATTAATTTTATCACTGTTTGTGACGACCCTCCTTACGTGGCCGTCATTTAATTTAAACATGGTCATAAACTTAAACATACTTAAGGATAAAGTATAAAAATTTCGGAATAAATTTTTTTTTAAACGGATTCTTGTTGTAGAATCCTTAGTATAAAACCTTAGAAGGAATAATAACTGTTTTCTAAATCTTAATAACAAACAAATTCTTGAAGATAAAGAATTTTCAACGTGTAACTTTAAAAGATATAATAATTATTTCTTAAAACTTAATTTTGTAAACCGAACATAATAATATAAATTTTTCAATGTGATATTAACGTAATAAAAATAATTACGTTTTAACATAACCATAGTAATTTTCTTGAACTTTTGTTTTTAAACCTGAGGATGCTTATTTAGCAACTATTACTTTAAGCGCATTTATCAATTTACATAAAACTATTTTCAAAACAATTTTAAATTAAATATTAAAACAAAATCCCATTTAAATGCTCTTTAAAACTTTCTTAAAAATCATTTATATATTTTACTTATAACTTAACATCTTAAACATAACATATTGATATCTTAAAAATTAATCTTTTCAGAACTTATCATAATAATAATTACTTGGAACTCATTTATTTAAACCATCATATTAATGATAATTTCTGAAGCATAATCATCTGAACTTTCTTAAAAGTAAATTCCTAAAAACATATTCATAAAAATCATTACTTATTTTGGCATAAACTTATATAAACATTTTCGTATTATAAATGATCATATAATTTTCTCACTTGAAAACTTCGCACATTTGTTGCATCAAACCTTCTTAAACTAGCCAAAACATAATTTCTTATAACTTAAACTTTTAAGTTTAAGATACTAATTTCTTAAAGCTTTTCCTTTAAACTTTCATAATAATTTCATAAAAACATATCCATAAAATTCATTTCTTAACATAACGTAAAACTTTAATAATCGTTTTTAATCCTAAATAAATTTATAATTTTCTTACTTAAATAGTTCGTGTATTTGTTGCATAGTCTATTGCAACATTCTTAAACTTTAAAATCCTTTGAACCAAGGTTGTGTAAACACAAGCTCGATTTTTAAAGCATAATTACGTAAATTATTTACTTATTTATGTACACATATTTTCGTAAGGCGTAAACATACGAAATTTCATAAAATAAAACATACATAAATTCGTAG